>JANHFP010009899.1:196919-207286 GCA_032468135.1 Calamaria suluensis
CGGACTCGGGGCGGTGCACAGCCATAAACATAAAATATATATTCACAAAAATTAAAATATCCATTAAATATAGCTATAGCTATGGCTCTAAAAAGTTTGCCAAGATTCCTGTCTATCGGTGGGTAGCAATAAAGAAACTAATAAAGGCATAAAGTATCTCCTTATGTTGTTCTTGGTTCCACAAGCCTGACACCAGTTCAGGATGACCTACTCTGATATTAGATGCCTCCACCTAAGGTAAAGATAAAGATTCCCCTGAACATGTGTACTAGTGGTTTCTGGATCTAGGGGGTGGTGCTCATTCCATTTCAAAGCTGAAGAGCCAGTGCTGTCCAAAGATGTCTCCAGGGTCATGTGGCCAACATGACTAAATGCTGAAGGCACCCAGAGCACTGTTACCTTCCCACCAAAGTGCTGCCTATTTTTCTACTTGCATTTTTATGTGCTTTTGAACTGCTAGGTTGGCAGAAGCTGGGACAAGTAACATAAGCTAACTCCATTACTAGGGATTCCAACTTCTGAACTGCCGAGTTTCCGATCGACAAACTCAGCATCTTAACCACTGAGCCACCATTGTCGGGGTTACCAGCTCCCGACAGTTTGAACCTCAAGCACTGAACCTGAGGTTGATCTGAACTACTTACGGCGAAGGCAGGAGAGCTGAGTGGGTCCTGAGTGGGACAAAACGGATATTCACGGGTGTGGTGTAGGGAGGTGGTCGTGGAGCACACAGAAGATTAGATCAGCGTCGAGTAGTAAATTGAGATTTAATGATGTAATGTGGTGGACCAACGGAGGTGAGGGAGGAAGTCGGATAACTATATAATGAGAGGTTGGCTTGAATCGATAGTGCTGGCTTTGCCGGATTACCATTGTTTGCCTAGTATGTAACGATACCAGAATAAAGGAGAAATGTTATTAACATCTTTACCCAGTCTCAGTCTCTTTATGTGCTTTTGAACTGCTACGTTGGCAGAAGCTGGGACAAGTAACGGGAGCTCACTCCATTACACAGTGCTAGGGATTCCAACAGCTGAACTGCCAACTTTCCGATCCACAAACCCAGCCTCTTAACCACTGAGCCACCGTGTCCCTTCCACCTAAGATCCTAGGCTAATTCTGCAGAGTGCCAGCAGTTCATTCCTGACCGACTCAAGGTTACTCAGCCTTCCAGTCTTCCAAGGTTGGTAAAATGAAGACCCAGATTGTTGGAGGCAATTTGCTAACATTTGTAAAGCGCTCGAAGAGTGCTGTAAAGCACTGCAAAGTGGTAAGTCCTATTGCTACGTCCTTTTTTCAACTTGAAGATCAAGGATGTCAACCAGGAACTGTCTGCCGGCAAGTCAGTTCTTATAGCACTTAGCCATGGCTATTGTCAGACAGGAATCTACACAGCCTGTTGGAGCAGATGGAGGAATAAACCAAAAGACACATGGTCAGAATGGGAGGAGAAGCTTCCAGGTTCACTTGCTGTCCTAAAAACTATTCCTAACCTTCTCCAGCTTTACTTTCATCAACACCACCGAGATTGAACTGACTCAGGAACTGGTCAGAAGTATGACAAGCCAGGAGGCAGGAAAACAGGAAAACACCATCTGGCTTCTTCCTTTCTTTTTAACAGGAAATAAATTATACCTGTCTTTTTTTCATTTCATTTTCCTTCAGGTACACAACTCGGAAGAATCAACCCATTCCTGGGATCCCTCTTCACATTTTACCACATTTCACATTAGGTGCCATTTTACCAGTGGCCTGGTTGTTGTTATTTTTTTCCCCACAAGTTGTTCTGGCTTTTCATTAATTCCCTTCTTCCACATTTGGATCTCCCCCCCCCCCAACTCTTCCCATTTAAACAGGAACAAATTGTTTTATAAGGTGTAGTTTCCACTGAATTAATTATTGAGCTTTTCTTCAAGTCATAGGCAAGCTTTCTTCTGTATGTTTCCATCTGGATTGTGCACATCAGAGATTTGGCTGCCTAATACAGCACTACAGTCAGACGACCAGAAAGCGAATGGCGAAGCTCAGTCTTTTCATACCATCCCTCCAGAAGACCAGGAAACTGGACCCCAGATGAGGCTGGAGAAAAAAATACAAGATAATAAATAGTAATGAAGCGGAAGCTTTTTACAATGACCATAAAATCCTATTAGAGGGAGAAGATCTGGCATCTGGGTGGAGAGGGGAGGAAGGTAAACTTACAGAGAGAGGGAGAGAGGAAACCCCTAAGCCTATGTCCGAAGATATAGGGGGGGGGGCTGTCGCCAAGGAGTCTAAGATCACAAAATAAATAATGACCCTATAAATGTGCTGTGTAAAATGTCAAAGAGGCAACTGGAAAAGTGGAAATTAAATAAAATGAGATACTAAGTTTTGTTTTTAGCTGCAGGAGCAGAATAGACTGGTTGTCAATCAACAGATCTATAAAAATTGTAATATGATATAAATGTTTATATTTACTTATGTAATATACAATGTATGAACTATATAACTCCGGAGAGCAAGTTTGATTTAAAACCCTTCCTATACCTATTACCCTTTTCCCTGCCCCAAGAAAATCAATAAAATTACATTGACAAAAGAGAAAAAATGGTTGCCGACACAATGCCATTTGAAAACCATTTCAACTCCTTCTGTCTACAAACTAACATCGCACAAGGACCCGATAGACTGTATGTCAGAAGCAAATACCAAAACAGGAATCCAGCATCCACTTTTGAACCTCTGGTTTATTGTATCTTTGCTCTTTGATGCAAATCTGTTCTAAGAATTGCTGAGATGATACAAGGAAAGTGTCCGGACTATTCAAAATTGCCAGATAAAGTTGGCAACAATCTTTCTATACTCCCCAAAATTGATGAAGTGGATTGAATCAGGAGTGAAATCTATTTGCCTCCCAAACCAATTCAAAAGTGCACACACTGTGTGCTGGCTTTGTGTGTTTTGCGCATCACATGCACACTTGGACCCTCTGAGCATGCTCAAACCCTTCTGCAAATGCACAGAGGGTAAAAAACAGATTACTTCCTGGTTAAAACCAACGACGACCGGGCAGGTGGGCGGAGCCTCCCACCACCATCGCTAATGGTTCTCTGAAGCACCAACCATAATCGCTACAGTTTCAGCTGAACCGGTCCGAATCAGGAGCATTTCATCCCTGGATTGAATGGCTAATTGTGAAAGTACACAATAGGAGATTCTACTCAGCTGATGAAGCTTCTCCAGATTTTAGCAAATATTTTCCTGAAATGTACTGAGGAATCTGAATGTTTGAGTCCTCTTCCATCAACATTTAGAAGGAGAAAATAAACCTGGATGGAAATTTGAAGAAAGGAGAAATCTAGGCTGTCGTTTCTTAATCTGGATTAATTTGGTGCCGAAGTTGTGATCTTTTTTAACCCTGCAACTTTTTGTAACAGGGTTATTATTTCACAATTGCACAGAGTGAAGAAAAAAAAGAAGAGTGAATGCATTTTAATGAAAAGTTGAAGGAACTGCCTTAACGAGAGCGCTGGTCCAACTTGCTATCCCAAGCCTTGTGGTATCATCATATGTGTGTTGAGGCTTACATCATTTTGCATCAGTGTTGTGAAAACACTGGGATGCATATGACATCTTCATGGCTCCTTAATGATGTTATGTTGTAACATCATCACAGAGAAACAATTTCAAGTGTGAATCTTTTCAACCTTATCTTGAAACGTTGCATGCACAATATACAGCTGAGTTCGGAGCCACTATTATTTTTTCATATATGAAGCACAGTTATTGTGATGAGAATTAACCATTTCCCTCCCCCTGCCTTGCCCATTGGCTTTCCAATACTTTTACAAGGCAGATATAAACACAGCCCTCTCTCTTTGCTTAAAATATATTTTGGGCTCCCTAAAATAAAGACTGCTGTCATCCTTCTCTTACGTTGTCAGCGTACAATTAAAAAAAAAAAAAAAAAACCGGTTAAGTTGACGCTGCTGAAGCCACACGGCTGCCTTTTCCTTAAGTGACAAGGCAAACGACATTTCAGACAGCCCCTTATGGAGCAAGCGTTCCCTCTGCTACCTGATAGGCAGTTCAGGCTGCAGATTAGTTTTTATGGCAACCTGTATAAGCAGCCAGCCAGCCGCGTGCAGGACGACAGAGAGCGGAACGCGTGCTTGGCTGTGTGCCATTTTCTATTTGGTTCCTGATAGTGCTTAATCAAAGCCCTCAGTGGGGTCCCCCTCTTCCCCTCCTTGGACGCATGTAGGCTGTCGCTTGTTATTTGCATCACGTCTCCCCAGGCCTAGGCAGGATCAGAAAGCTGGAATATTCGGAGTTATTTTTTATTTTCCTTCTGGTGAAAGGTATGATTGATACGCGCGCACACAGACGCAAACACACACGGCCTGCGCATGCACACAGATATATTGGCCTTTTGTTGAACTCTCGCACTATATAAACCCCTTAAGATTTTTTTTCTCTACCCCCCTCCCCTTCCTTTCTTCTCCTGGGAGATACATATTGTAGCAACAACAAAGAAAAAGAGTTTCCTGTTTATGAAAACGGAATGTATATTTATACACGCATTGCGTGTGAGTGTGGGGTGATGGAATGAGAGAGAATTAGAGCTGTTTTAAGAAGACACACACCCATACCAGGGGCTACCATTGATAAATCTGTCCTCAAGCTACAAAATACCTAGTTTGCTTCAAAAACAAAATGGACTCAGATAGTTACCATTTTTAATAGAAATGGAAAAGTTTTTTTCCCCCTGGAAGACAGTGGGGGGAGAAGGAAGGAAAGATGCAGTTCTACTTACTAGGTACTGCAGTGTTTATAGCACAGGATATTTTCTTCTTGTTCAGTCACTAAGTTGTGTCCGGCTCTTTGTGACCCCATAGACAAGTGGTGCCCAGGGGGGTTGCACGTCAGCATGCCCACAACCATAATTCAATTTGCCCCACCCTCCCTAGAAAGGCTCTGGAGTCTGGGGAGAATGAAAAACAGGCCTTTCTCATACCCCCAGGCCCTCCAGAGGCTGGAAACAGCCTCTTCCCTGACTTCTGGTATGCCCAGAAGACCCGAAAATCAGCTGGCCAGCGCCTGCATGCGCATCAGAGCTTAACTAGGACAATGCTCATGTGCCCACCAATATGGCTCCATGTGCCACCTGTGGCATCCTTGCCATAGGTTCGCCATCACGGCCATAGACTATGGTCTATGCATAACCTCCATCCCCCCTTGACTTACAGAGTTTGCCCAAATTCATATTTCTTGCATCAAGGACACTATCTGACCATTTTATTGTCTGCTGTCCCTTTTTTGTCCACAATCTTTCTCAGCATGAGGGTATTTTCCAATGATTACCTCTTTTCATTAGGTGGCCAAAGTATTTGAGCTTCAGCTTCAGTATTTGGCCTTTCAGAGAAAGGCAAGGTTGATTTCCTTACAGGATACATACTATAGATCATATTGCTCCACTCCAGTCCCAACCTCAATCCTACCTGCTCAGGTATAGATCAGAACAGCCATCCCTGACATATAGTTACCATATTTTTCAAAGTATAAGGCACACTGGAGTATAAGACGTACTTTAGTTTTTTGGGAGGAAAATAAGGGGGGGATTTGCCTATCAGGTATTAATCTGGCTAGTATCTTTAGTCTGATCAGCTTCAGCACATTAGTTTGCTGGTTTTGAGCGTTGAGGATAAAAAACAGCTTCTAAAGCATAGCTGATCTTCTGAGACAGAAGCAATGAAAAAAGCAGGCTAAGTGGGAGAAGATCGCTTAGTTAGCACCTTATTAGAGCTGAAAAAAAGCTTTGAAAAAGATATCTTTGGAGTATAAGATGCATCCAAATTTTCAGCCACTTTTAGGGGAGGAAGTGCATCTTATACTCTGAAAAATACAGTACTTCCCAAACCAAGGACATATTGAACCTCAGTGAAAGAGAAAAAGACATGACAATGGTGTACCAGGATTAATCCAGCACCGTTCATCAAGATGATTCAAGATAATTCAGTCCAGGAATCAGCCAGAATCCCTGAAAGCCAAAAGAATCCAGACCTTCTAGCTGCCTACCTATATTCAGAGAGCTCCAACTTGCTTTGCTATCTTAATCACAAGATCCTTCTAAAGTTCCAGTTTTCTACTGCAAGGGTCTCCAAACTTGGCAACTTTAAGACTTGCGGACTTCAACTCCCAGAATTCCTCAGGCAGCCATGTTAAAGTCCACAAGTCATAAAGTAGCCAAGTTTAGAGACCCCTGCTCTAATGAATCAGGGTTGACACCAGTTTATTTATAGGCCTTTGTAGGAGAACTTTGAGGATGTAGTTGTTATGTTTGGGAAAGGTGACCTAGTATGCCACAAGGCCATGAAACAGAGTGGCAATTCATTTGTGAATCTTTCTCATCATGGTGACAAAGGCCTGGAATTGTCAAGTCTATCCAATTCAGTTGCACTATTGTTCATTACTGAGTTTGCATATTTCTTTTAAAAATTGTAGGAAAACTTATACAAAACCTAATGTGGCATTTTCTATTTGTTCCTCTAAATAGGTGAGTTTTGCCAAGTTTCTTAACAGTTGGTTTTTCCATTGTCCTCAGTACAATGCATGCCATTTATGTTTTCTTGAAAGGTATGCCTTTCGGTGTGTATTTCTATCTAATATATACACATTTCAGTGTATTATTGGGTTATGTGTTAACCTTAGAAAAGCAAGATTTTTTATGAACAGTGGTCTTCCCTTAATGACTGTAATTGGGAACTCTGTCACTAAGCAGTGTTGTCATAAAACAAAAATATCACCTGCCAAACTTAAGATAGCTGTTCTGACAGTTGTGGTTGAAGATGATACATATTTCCCACACAGTTGTTAAGCACAACATCATGTGGCTGCAACATGCAAATTTCTGCTGGCTTTCCCATTCACTTTGCTCATTAGAAGCCAGCAGTGAAAGTCACAAATTGCCAAGCACACGAATCGTAACCACATGATCTGGAGGATGTTGCAATGGCCACAACTTTAAGAACCTGTCATAATTCTCATTCAATGCCATCATAACTGCAAACAGTTGCTGAATTAGTAGTTGCTAAGTGAGGACTGCCTGAACATTCTAGTTCTTTTCTAAGTCTGGAAAGTATAAATATATCCAAATTTAAATTAAATAGTTCAATCATTTTAATCAATCAATACAAAGCCAAAGAGTGAAATCCAGACTTACTTATGTGAAAATAAAGCTATTGTAATCAAGTAAATAGATACATATTTCTAGAGCAGGGGTCAGCAAACTGCGGCTCTGGAGCCGCATGTGGCTCTTTCACCCCTCTGCTGTGGCTCCCTATCAATCAAAATATGTGTCACAACCACCAATGTGTGACACCCACCAGCACCTGATTTATGTTGACCCTGGTAGGCCAACTATGGATAAATTCAAGGAAAGAAACGTTTCAGAAGAAAACGTAACAATGATTCAACTACATATGCTAGTTTTCTGGCTGCTCAGGAAATAGTCTGGCATGGGAAGGGCTTTTGTGGCTCCCAGTGTTTTCTTTTCTGTGGGAACTGGGTCCAAATGGCTCTTTGAGTATTTAATATTTCCAACCCCTGTTCTAGAGTAACATTCCTGCAGTCAAGTTCACTATTTCCTTGGAAATAAGTCCCCAGAAATTGATGTGGGTTCCTTCTAAATAGACATCTATGCCTTTCCCTTTACCTGAGTAAGTTATGTATTGCTCAAACTTATGATTACTACATGTGTAACTAAATTTGCAGCCAACTTACTTAGTTTGAAAGCATTCGGTCAGTGTAAAGATCTATTGAGATGATCCACTATATTCACCCGTAGAATTACCTTATGTTCTATTTATGAATTCCATTGTATCTGAATAAACAGTATTTGAAGCAACACTGAAAACTTTGGCAAATATAGTTCTGGGTAAGCATTTATACTTTTCAGCAAAAAATAAAACCACCAAACCAATCGTGGGTTTCATTTTTTTTATTGTAGGTGTCGCTTGGTGAAGCCAGGCGTGGCTTGGTTGGCTTGGCAGGTGAAGGATACTGTTAAATCTCCATTCCCACCCCACTTCAGGGGAAGGATACTGCAAAATCCCCATTTCCTCCCAATCAGCTAGTACCTGGGAGGCAGAGAATAGATGGGGATGAAGCCAGTCAGAACTTTTACTTCCGGTTCTCCAAACTACTCAAAATTTCCACTACCGGTTCTCCAGAACTGTTCAGAACCTGCTGAACTTCACCTCTGCTCCAAACTACTTCCTCCTGAGCCATGCCTTTGGAGCTTTTCCCTAATCTTCATGAAAGTGGAAAAAAATGGCAGCAACTCGTCCAAAATGGCTCCAGATCTCATAAACAGGGATAGGAAGCACTTGCCTCGTGGTGTAGCTGTACACTATGTAGTAAGTACATCCTGTCTCTGTTCACCAGATCTGAAGCCATTCTGGATGAGTTGCTGCCATTTTAAGATGAAAGAGTTTTAAGCCATGGAAAATTCAGCATCTACGTCTTCCTCAGCTCTTTCCTCTCTTTTCAGTAGTGATGGGCCACATAAGTAGTGGGAAGGGGGAGAAGATATACCGATCAAATGGGGGGAATCTTTTTCTTATAAGTTGCAAAGACAGACAAAGTTCTTACTTCCTCATATCTAGCATAGTTCTAAAATAGACTAATTTTTTTGGCGGCTGCTCAATTTCTTTAATGAAGCCAGGAGAAATGTGAGTGTAGCCATATGGTAGCCAGCAACTGCAGTAGAGAGAGGAAAAAAAACCCCACATATTTTGGCATGTAGAAACAAATAAGTCAGAAAACTTAACAAGCCAGTATGAACTTCAGGCTTTTCTCTCAAACATAAGATCCAAGGCTTCAAAAACACCAAAGGAGTAATGGGGGTATTTAGATGTCCTTTCCCTCTCTTGTCCTTTCAGCATGTGGCTGAGTTTTGGGGGCATTTGATCTTCTTGAGCAGAGGACATCAAAAGTTGGATGGAGATAGAAGAGAATGGTTTCCAGTTAAGACTCGAATGTGGCTTTTTTCCAATGCTCAGCCAGCAGAGCAGATTTCCAACTCAAGAGCAGCTGCTACTTTAAAAAGCTAAGATCAATGGGGAAAAAAAGAGAAAGAAACTTGGATCCTTTTCTTCTCTTAACACCCACTGTACCTCTTTATGTATCTCTGTGGATACAGAAATAGGACCTATTTTTTTTTCAATGCAAGAGCATTATATCAGCAAATGAATGGATAACCAACTAATATTTGAAATATTGGTGATTAGAGTAGAATTTAAAAATGTAACTCAGGTTTAAGGGTAATAAAAGAGAGTAAAGGCTGCTACAGAAATATAGAGCTATAGTGTTATTGCTCCTGATATGAGTGATTGTATCCTGATATGAATATATATGATCTCCATTTGTATATCATACAACGAAGTATGATCTACACATGCATTCACTAGAACCCACTATTTATGATTCTAGAAAGCTGAGTTACAGTTATGATCAGGCAGTAAAAAAAATAGATTGTTTGGTGATTGAGTCATCCATCTTCTGCTCATATCTGCATAAATATTTTGTGACAAACCTACAAGGAACATTTTCAGCTATAGTTTTTGAAGGGTTGTGGGTAAAAGAACGGCGACACACCAAGATTTGCTGTGCAAGGTTTATTACAGCTCCGTACAAAAGACAAAAAAACCCAGCCACGGCAGTTCCTTTTAAAGGGTGCTGTCCGCAGCTGCAACCACTGGTGAGTGGTTAAATCTCCTGCTCTGTGATCATGGTTCTTTATTGGTTCCTGGTGTCGGTGTTCCTGATTGGTTCATGTATCTGCTACTCACTATCTAACAGTTTCCCGTAAGCATTAAGAAAGTGAGGTCTTCCAAAGTCCATTGTTTCCATCCATCCAATGTGCCAATTTGGCATCTTTGTCTCACTGAACAGGGTGGTACGCTCAGAAATGGTGCAGATCAAATGATTCAAATCCCCATTTCATAACAAATCTCTCTGGGACAAAGTTCTTCCTAATCTTCCTTAGGCTAAACTATTTTGCTTGTAGACCGTAACCATGCATATATTTTCCTAAGTTTTTTTTTTTATTTTGGAGTGGGGGGGGGACTTGGGACACATGCCAGGTCCCAAGTGAAATGCATTGACATCACAAGCATTTGCATTATCTTAGCCTCTTTTTCCCTAATAAATTGCATACTGCCAAAAGCAAACTCTGAAGATTTTTGTGCTGCAGCCTAGTCCTATCTAACTGGCATTTTGTTCCTTTTAAGATACTTTGGGCAAAATCTACCTTTCACCTTTTATCAATAGAATGGTTCTTGTTGATACAACAAGGCTAATAAACAATTTAGATGCAAAATAAG
>JANHFP010009904.1:11741-25285 GCA_032468135.1 Calamaria suluensis
GTAACTGTGGTGTCTGTTGTAAACCGCCCCGAGTCTACGGAGATGGGGCGGTATAAAAATCAGACAAAATAAATAAATAAATAAAAATAAATTATCATTATGACCCATAAATGAAGTAATAGTCCATGGAATGTAATCACAAAGATTTACCTGCAGGAAAAAAAATCAGAATCCAGGTTTCCACAAGAAAACTAATTGCTATAATGCTTTTGGACACCATTATTCTATGGATGTCCTTGAACCTGGCATCAGTAACAACTCAAAGGGCTTCACTGCAACATTCCTAAGTTTGAAACAATGATTAAGCAGAGTTCAAAAGCAAAGTAAAGTGATTTTGCCGAAGCTGGACAATGCTAGACCTCATACTCCATGAGCTACTCAACAGGCAATTGTGAAGTTTGATCTCACTGTGTTACCCCATATACTTTTGTAAATATTTGTCTGACTCAAATGAAGGAACAGTGGAAAGGATTATCAGAATCTGCCTGAAGAGATAAACTATGGAGCTTTTTCATGACAGCTTTATGAAACTTGTCCATCATTGGCAAAAGTGCTGTAGGAATAGTGGTGAATGGAGAAATAAAACAAATAAGCAAGTCTTAAATCTTTCCTGTTTTGTCTATTAATATCCCCCTATTTTAAAAACATGAATGTAGAGACATACTTTTCATTCAACTTTTAAGTGCTTATTTCCTCGTACAGATTCCTTCTATGTACAATGAAAGTCAGGTGTTAATATGCAATAACCCATACCACTTTCCTGTACTTCACATTTTGTTCAACTTCACCTAGACTACATTCCTTTACATTTCAGAAAGGAAAAGCAGAAGTGAAACCAATTTCAACTTAGTTTTTGATATTTTTTTAATAAAACTCTCAAATATGTGTATTAATAAATTTTGTTTACACAGATACTTGGGATATTATTCCATTCCTAAATCTGGATTGGATATATATCTAAATTTTTAACTATTTTAAATTTTTAGTAATTCTTAGTTTTAAATTTTTATTGGATATCTGATTGTTGGGTTTTTATTGTTGTACGCCACCCAGAGTCCCAACTGTTGGGAGAGGAGTGGTATAGAAATTAAATAAATAAAATAAATAAATAAAATAAAATCTACATTTGGAATTTCCAAATTGACATAGCTTCTTTCCTTACTCCTTTCTCTGTCTTAAAAAAATAGTTGAGGTTACATGTGTTTACTATTCACAAAAGATTCCAAGAATTATGATATTTAGACTTATATAACAAGATTTGGGCACAACATGTTATATTTTAATTAGTGTTAAAGGAATGAATGAATGGATGAATCTACTGATGAAAAATGAATTGCAGCATGACATCAGCTACAATCATGAATGTAAGGAGGGTAGGCTCTGCAGGTTTATACCAAGGTCTGTTCTTACAGCTTTTATTACTATTGCTGTACTGCTGATATAAATGCTCAAGCAGATGCCTTGATTTTGTACTGCATGCAGAAAGTATGTATATAAATCTTCAATGGTAACAAAATAGAGTTTATCCCCTGTCTGGGATATAATTAAATTCATGACACCAGTTTTAATACCATGGGGTACCTCAGAATAAGATATATGCAGAGAATGAAGAATACTGCACCAAGATACCATCTTAAACAATCTTATTACAAACTATTTCAGCTTAAGGTTACTATCCATTTAATTTTTTGTATATATAATATAATGTAATATTTCTTTTTCAAAGGCAGACATCAATTCCACGGTAAAGGGATTACTGTATATGCTTTATGAAAGAAGCAGGTGCATAGAAGACATTTCTCCGATATTGCTTCTCATATGCTCTTGTATTATTTCCTTGTTGTTTAATATTGAGACACAATAGTGGATCTTTGCTTTTTTAAAACCACTCTAAATTTTATAAACAACAGAATTGGACTTTGCTTAAAAATGCTGCCCTTTTTCCAATTTCATTCTCTCTCCTTTCTGCTAATTTTTAGCTCGTTAATGCCTCCCTAATACTGGCTTTGTTATACTTATATCCTCCCCATTCCCCCCTCTCACAAAAATCCCACAAAGCTCTCTATTGAGATATCAGGGTAGAGTTGACCAAGATATGTTTGTTCAATATTGAATTTTAGAGAAAACTACCAACTTCTTTCTGCATAGTAGAAGCCTGATATAATTTGACTATTTGTAGTAAAGAGGTGTAGAGAGGAAGCAGTAGTATGAATTAGTATGATTGCAATGTAATTTCTAACTGTATTGGTTCATTCCCACATATAAATTATAATTTCATACTTTGTTTTCTCTGTAGACAGTATATATCATATCATTATATGCTGCTTAAAGTGATGCACCTTGAAATATACGTTGAGCAGTTGCTTTTTGAATTGCAGACCTGATTCATTGATTCAAGGATTACCTGTACTTTGATACAGTTGGTCCTCGACGTATGACCACAATTAAGCCCAACATTTCTGTTGTTCAGTGAGACATTTGTTAAGTGAATTTTGCCCCCCCCCTTTCACTCCTTTCTTGCTTCGGTTGTTAAGTAAATCACTGCAGTTGTTAAGTTAGTAACACGGTTGTTAAGTGAATCTGGCTTCCCGATTGAGTTTTCTTGTCGGAAGGTGACCCTGGGACACTGCAACGGTCACAAATGTGAACCAATTGCCAAGCATCTGAATTTTGATCACATAATCACGAGGATGCTGCAAAAGTCATAACTGCAAAAAAGTGATCATAAGTCCCCCTTTTTTTAGTGCCGTCATGACTTTGAACGATCACTAAATGAACAATTGTAAGTCGAGGACTACCTGTACCAAAGCATCTGCAGAGTATAGCAGCGCTTGCAACATTTCTGATTCACAGATACAGAACATAAAACCGGGGGAGTGTGTGTGTTGTTTGCTTTTTCCTTTTTTTTCCACAGTGGACATTGACTTAGGTCTCTTAGGCGATGTGCAGGGTAGAAGGATGATAGGTTGATTACCCTGCTGTTGTGTTTATTGGCCTGTGCTGATGCATCTTTCACAGTTTTTACTATCCCAGTTTCGCATTGCTGGGGAGAACAAGCAAGACCCCATAAAGATGACATGTTTGCCATCCTGCTCCCTGATGGGACTTCAATGTATTACCTGGATCTAATTATCTCATCTTCGGCTGACAGAGAGGCTACCATGGAACATTATCCAACACTGGGGGGGGTTGAGGGCTCAGCAAAGCTTCCAATAGGCTGTCTAATATAATGATATATCTTTGAACCTCTTGCTCATTGGTTGAACAAACAGAGGTAAATCATATATTGACCTTCAAGCATTTATAAACTGTGGAACACCGCATTCTCATCAGAGCCATAGGGGCAGTAAACTATAGTTCCTCTGCTGTGAAACATGGTTTTAGTTATGCACTGTGTTACTAGGGTTTGTGCCTAAACAACTATATATCATTTGCGGCACTTGTCGCCTTCTTTATTGAAAGGCAAAACAAAGAGTTGAGGACAAAAATCATTACTATTTTAGCAATTTTTCACAAAATGCTTTTGTTTTGTACTTGACATACAGATGGGACACGATGCCATAGTATGAATGATGTATGGCACTCTGACAAATTTAATTTCCTTTATAAAGCAAGGATCAGAAGAGTATACCAATGTGGAGGGACAGATTGCAAGGGGATGCTTTAATATTAGAAGATGAATAGAATGATAGATAGGCAGATAGATAGATAGATAGATAGATAGATATGCAAGGTTTAATTGGTCAGTTAAAATTTAGCTGTGTATCAGTTGTGCCCAAGTTTATTTAATTTTTACTGCAAATTAATAGCACACAAACGTGCTATTTTTCTAGTCTATATTAACAAAGAAAGGAAAGAAGAAAGAATGATGAATGGATGCACATTTCTTCCACGATGTACTTTTGTTTAATTGATGAATCATTTGTTTTACATGTATTTTAATATTTCACAAATAAATATAAATATTGAGATTGCAATATGAAATATTAAATTGAATGATTTTATAGTTATAAGTCAAAATGTGAATCAATGAAAATTATTTATTGGCCAGCAGCATTAATTTGCTTAATGTTTTTAAGTGGGATTTAAGAAGGAAAATAAAATCTTATGATATGGGTTAAAAATATTTGAGGACTTTGTCTTGGCAGATATTGACTAAGGCACTGAAAGAAAATATTGGAAACAGTAGATGTGGCTTAAATTAATGCCTTTTTATGACCTCGATAATTATAAACCTTGGCTGAAAAGGAAATTAATCTGAGTAACCTCTGAATAGAACTGAGTAACCTATGTCATATATAAAAAGAGTGTTCTAAGTAACAAATTAATTGATTGATATTCTGTAGGTGATTGATATTCTTACCAATTAAAAAATGGTAAGTTTGTAAGGACATATACGTACATCATATTCACCGGAAACCCACTACTGGAAATACAGTAATGCCTTTGACCATTTATTTCAACCCAACCAACCCGATAGGGTTGTTATGAAAATAAAGAGAAAACCATGAGCTCCCAGAAGAATAAATTATAATTTGGAATCACAATATTTGTAACTCTTTCCCTCAAAAAAGCACAATGATTTAGAAATTTCATTTGCATGTGTTTGCGTATGTGTGTTACTACACACAAAGAGGGAAGGAGGGAAGAGAGAGTGAAATATTTTTTTCTAAAGGATGCTTATACTATAATGTCAACATTGTATAATATGGTATATCATTTTAATGAATTAATATTGTACATAATGCATATTTTTTATTTTTTAAATTTTATTAGAATATATGCAACATAAATAATCTCTTTTGATTATAAATTAATTGTGTTGATGATCTAATCACTGCCCCCTTAGTGCTATTTTGTTCTATTTTGCCCTCTCACCATGGTACAAAGAAACCTAGTCATTTTCTATGGGACACAGGTGACTGAACTTATAAAAATCACTACAGGACAAGATGTATTGAGGCTTGGCATAGAATGACAAATTCTGGCAAGGTTCACTAAGAAGAGACATATTGATTTTTAAATGATTAATAAGGAGAATATAATTGTATTTCATTAAGATGGATGGGATTTCATTTAGTCCGTCTTTTGTCCTTTTTCCACTTCAGATGCAAAAGGAAATCAAGTTATCATCAGTCGAGCCTCATGTTAGCCTTCCATGGCAACAAGGTCATTGATTGAATAAAGAAGTTTCCAAGAAGCTAGCTTCTCTTTTGAACAGAAAGGACTCCATATGTGACAAAGATAATGTTTGGAGAATCTCTGGGGAAAACAGAGTGTTTTGCAATAATTTCGTAAAATCAAATTGCAGATGAACCCTTATTGCAATCAAAATTGTGAAACTTGGATGTTGTGTGATTGCTTATAAGTTTCCTCTGATTTAAAAATCCTGAAGCAGCCTTCTGCACTTTCATATTTAACCTGTGGAATGACTGAGGCATTAATGTAGGAACTTTGCAATTTACAACAGTTTGTGTAGTGATAGCTCGAAGTTACAACGGCTCTGAAAAAAGTGACTTATGACCATTTTTCACATTTATGACCTTTGCAGCATCTGCATGGTCATGTGATTTTTACATTCAAATGCTTGACAAGTGGTTCATACGATGGCTGCAGTGGCCCATGTTCATGTGATCTCCTTTTGTGACCTTCTGACAAGCAAAATCAATGGGAAGCCAGATTAACAACTGCAAAACTAATCTAAGAACTGCAGTGATTCTCTTAACAAATGTGACAAGAAAAGTTGTAAAATGGGCAAAACTCACATAACACATTTCTCACTTAGCAACATAAATTTTGGGCTCAATTATGGTTGCATGTCAAGGACTACCTGTGTTTTCTTCCAGATTATTATTATAAAATATTATGAAATGACATCTGATGGTATTTTGAACTTTCCTCCACTTAAAAGCCCTATCCCACACTACCTATATTGTTTTAAAGTATACTCCATTGAGTTCCAGATTATTTCAAATCCTTACTGTAGATTGGGGAGAAGATTTTTTTTGAAAGAAAGAAAATCATAGCCTTCTGAATGGCAGTGTAGGAGAGGATCGGACTGAGCACGAGGAAGGGGGCAAGCATATCATGTTTTCAGTCCCTTCATACCCACAAGAAATATAAGTCCAGCCCACCTTGGAGTCTGTTGACTCTTATCTACTGACAATTTGCTTTGACCATTAGTAATTCCAATTTTTGTAGAAAGTGTTAGCATGAATTAAACATGTATTCATTTGACCCACCGTGCAATGGTGGGTTGCTACTGGTTCACCCCGGATCAAACGAACAGGTAGCGGCGGTGGCAGGAGGCTCCGCCCACCCACCGGACGTTTCCTGATTTTTTTCTTCTGACAGGCAGCGTTAACTTGCCCAGCTTCCATCCCTTCTCTCTAAATAACCCTTTCAATGCCATTTCCATTACCCTCTACATATAGATGACGAGGAAAGCTTCTTCCATCAGTAGATGTTTCCCATATATTTAAGAAACCTGGAAAATAAAATATGTATCAATCAGAGGTGGAAAATCTTTTTCAGCCCTACACAGCAAGTAGTGACTTCTATTTCCCTTCTCACATGAGTAAAAATTCAGAAAAAATCACAAAAGTTAATCTAATGAATTTATGTAAGATCTCACCTGATTACTAAAGTTTCATGTTACGATTGTGTGCAATGTTGCTAAAAGTATAAGAAATCTCACAAGTATGTATAAATTACAAGCTAGTGAACATTGTGGCTCTGGGCACACTGAGGGATTGTGAGATCATGAAAGATCAATGAAAACATGAAAGATTTTGTGATCTTCCAATATATTGTCTGTTCTAGAGTGGAGATATACATCTTTGGAATCATTGGTGGATAGTTTCAAATCTCTCAGGAAAAAAAAAGTGTTGTCTTTGATTCTGTTCCAAAATGTTTTTTTTCTCTTCTAGGGTGTAGATGAAGACAGGATGCACACTTGGTAAGATGATGGCAGGTTGGATAATACAGATATAATTTTGTCAGCAGCCTGGAAATTAATTTTTTTGAAGGGTAAAAGAAGGTAGACTAGATGAATGAATTGTAGGAACTTCCAGTCTTTCTACCAATTGTCGGAATCTAACAAGGTAGAAAAGTTACTTGGAGGAGTTTCATTTCTTCTGTTTCAGGTTCCCAGTCTCTGGACTACGTTATCAGAAAGATAAGGAGAGCAGAAGGGAAGAGAGATGAGCTCATGGACTTTCCATCCACATCCTAGGATATTTGGTTACAGTGATTGGCTGCTGTATTTGTGCTTCTGACGTAAGAGATGGAGATTTCTTGTTTGGGGAAAAAGGTGGGGATAGGAAAAAACTGAGAACTGTGTGTTTTTACTTTTCAATAAAAGCTGGTTTCAGGCGCTTGCCTGGGGCCAGTATCCCGAGATATTCTTTGGGGTGTCTTCTTTCATGCTGTCCAAGGTTTTCACTACAACCAATGTCAAGTAAACATATTCTGCTGCATGATGTATACTATTTCTATAATCATGATGTATACTATTTCTATGCCTGTGTGTGCCTGAAGAATTCCAACCCCAGTAAAATAAAGTCCAATGTACAAAATTGTGTGTTGGTTGTTGGGATTTTATATTCATTTCTTTATTTACTAGCTCCTGAAGTTCTGACATTCTAGGAGGTCCTTTAAGTGGAATGTTGACTCAATTTAACAAGTGTAAGAGTTCTATCTGTTTCCTGTGTTTCCCTGGCACTACCATACATTTAGTTACTTGGGTGATTTATCTATTATTGAATCAGGATGAGCAGAGTGGTTACTTTAGTGGAGTAGAGTTGTGGCTATATGGAAGTGATCTTACTATGAATTTCAGTTTCTGTAGCCTAAAAAGTATTTATTTTGTCTAGAATTTGCCACTCATTTGCAACCTGTAGTTATGATTAGAGGCTTTGAGAAAAGCACCTACTGCAAAATTGATGAATTATGTTATATTTCAGTAGGATGTTAAGTACAATAGGAATGATAGCTTGGTAACCAGGCACTTTCACGCTATATAAATATTTAGATTAGTTGTTGAAATGATAAGGCTGACGTACAGAAAACATGAATGAGGTGATATTAGTAATTTATTTTGTTTCCTTTTTATCTGCTGAAGGGGTAAAGAGAGTTATCTGTTGTTGTTGGGTGCAGTGGCTTGGGTAAAGAACTGAACGAACGAACGAACGAATGAATGAACGAATGAATGAATGATTTTGCTGCTTCCATTTGGTCAGCTGGAGGGAGACAATTGATTTGATCATGTATTCTTAGTATGTTCTTAGCATTTGACAATGAAAGGAATCAATATGATGAGTAGCTTTGATTCAAAATATTTTAAAGGGTTTGAGGAATGGAAATATCTTATGGAAATGTCTTAAATGTTTCTTTTCCCACTTACCTGTATATTTTTACATAATTGTCCTGTTTGTTGATTATTATTTCTCTTTTGATTTAGTAGGCAATTACAAATTCACTTTTAGCAAGGAATATACAAACACATTCCTAAACTTGTTTGTAACTTTTAATGAGTGAAATGGAGCACCATAAGGGCAACAATTTTTGAATCAATGTACATCAAATTGGCTAATTTATAGAATGCATCCAAAATTCAGGACCCATGACTCCCATGGAAATGAAATTTTTCATTGTCTTTTGAGGTTTTTTAATATTGTTTTTGTATTTTTAACTTTGTATGCCACTCAGAGTCATATATGTGAAATGGAATAAATTGAATAAGTAAAAAAAAACGCAAATAAATATGGATCATCCTAAAACTAGTTACAGAATTGCAAAACGTCTTCCAAGGAGGTTGTGAATGTAATTCATTGTGATTGTCATAAATGTGAAAGACATTCATAAGTCACTTTTTTCAGTACTGTTGTAACTTTGAATGGTCACTAAATGAACTGCTGTAAGTAGAGGACTACATGTATATGCCAAATGGTTTCTTTCTAGTATGCAGAGAAAAAAGTAGTTCCAGGTGGAATATTACTAAGTAACTGTAATCAATATCACTCCTGCCAGGAAACATAATAAACATTGTTCCTGTGTATGCGCAAGAAACATTATATGAAAGGAAAGATACAGAATAGATTTGCAAATAAGCTCAACAGATCTTTTCATATTGAGCTTGGCTCAAAGCATCTAGAGTGATTTGAATGATCTGGCAAGTACTGATCATTCTCACTGTTTATAATTGGAGCAATGGCTTCATTATTTAGTTGTAGATCCATTTCCTACATTTTAATTCCAAGCAGCAATGTCTGAGAAGATGGTCAATTGTACATTCAACTAAATTGACTTTTTTCTCTTTTCTCTTTATTGCAGACCTAGTTTTACTAAGATCCATAATCAAAAGGAAATCTCTCCAAGGAAATTTATTCTCCTTCTTTTCATTAAATTTCAATGAATAGCATTTTAAAGTATCCGAAAGAAGAATTTCAGAGGAAACTCATGGTAGAGTAGGGTGCTTCTTCTATACTTAATGGCAAAATGCCAGGTGTTTTTTATATAATAAGCTCTTCAGCTGTCAACAACCTGATGACTCGTTTCCCATGTTTCAATTAAAGATATCATTTAGTTAAGGCAAGGTTTAAGCCAAGATAAGTGGGCAAAGGGTAAGGATGGCAGGGCCACCCCTCCTTCTGAATCATTCTAAAAATGCCAAAATTCACATTGGTGGGAGGTGACACAAACAGTCAATGCAGCATAGGACAATAGATATTCTTAAGTCAGCACTGCAAATGCTCAGAGATACTGCTATGTTCAGTACTACAGACAAACAGGTTACTGCATTCAAAGAGAATGTTATAATAATATTATGAGCCATGGTGGCGCAGTGGTTAGAGTCTACTTCTGCTGACTGTTGGCTGCCTGCAATTTGGCAGTTCGAAGGTCACCAGGCTTAAGGTTGACTCACGCTCCCATCTGTCTCAGGTGGGTAAAATGAGGACCCAGATTGTTGGGAAATATGCTGACTCTGTAAACCACTTAGAGGGGGCTAAAAAGCACTGTGAAGTGGTATATAAAACTCTAAGTGCTATTGCTATTGCTATTAGTAAAATCAGCAAAATCATGTTATCAGTGAAGAGTCCCATGCCTTCAATGAATCATAGGAAAGAAAGAAAATCAGAAAGCGATTGCAATAATGTACATGGGGATATACTGGTGCTAAACAGGCTAGGCTAGCTACGTAAATAGGCTAGGTGGCTCAGTGGCTAAGACGCTGAACTTGTCGATGAATATATTGATTCACTAGTTCAATAGTTCAAGCAGTTCAATATATTTTAGAGCATGGGATTTTTTTTATCAATGGTTAGCATTATGTTAAAGCAAAAGAGTGAAGAAATGTAGAGGATGATATGAATTTTTAAAGTTTTTTTTCTCTTTCTTTTATCCTTTAAGATTATTGTTTAATTGAACAGCACAATATCTATTGTAACATATTATCTACACCTGGATATCAGTTTGTTTGCTTAAGTGTAAAATTATTTGTAGGGGTAACCCATTTCCCTATCCCCCTATCCCATTTTTATCCCGTTACCCCGTCCCTATCCCATAACCCTATCCTTCCCTTACCCATTTAAAAATCAATAAAATTATTTTTTTTAAAAGTTGGCAGTTTGGCAGTTCGAATACCTTCCAACTCTGTTACTGTTGAATTGGTACCAATTCAGTTGCTGGGTTTCTTAAATCCCAATCTCATTCACCTCAATACCTTTTGCTGGTGACAACTCATGCTTGTAAAAGAATCACTTTCAGGTTTAGATAGTTGACCACGACACTGAGAATTCCTATTTTTAATAATTTCCACTTTCTGTGGGGAATTTTTTATTTTTTTGAGAATTAGAAAATTAGAGAAATCCCAATATCCAATTTCACTAGGCATTGTCGTAGAATGTATGAATGACCTTGGAGAAAGAAGGGATGAGATGCTGCTTAGGAAACAATCAACAAGAGAGCAAAGAGTCTGCAGTTGTGCATCAGTCAGAGAAAGAAACCTAGGAAGGAGAGAGCCTAAGGCAGAGAAATTCCTCAGCCAGAGGAATTCTGGGAGTTGAGGTCCACAAGTCTTAAAGTTGGCAAGTTTGGAGACCCCTGGCCTAATGGATAGTTAAAAGTAGAGGAGGGAAGTTTGTGCCTTCAGATTTTCAATGCTTTGTTAATGTAGCCCACAATAAAGTACGATTAGTTTATCTTGTAATGTTTCCTGTCTGGTTTACCTGGGAGACTTCTGGAATGTTTTCTCCTCCCAAAGAAGGAGAGGTTTTCTACCATATTTTTTTTCTCAAATCTGAGGTAAATTTTTTCTTCAAGGGGTGTGGAAAGATATTGCTAATTCACCTGATTGTACAGCTTCTTACGATTTAAGACTTTGTCAAAGTTGCTGTGGTTCCCACACACACACACTTGAAGAGCTGGCCCTCTCAATCAGTTGACTATTTCATACTTTCAAAGTAGAGTTAATGTGACTCTTCAAAGTTACTGTGTAGGTTAGCTGTGTTTCTTCTATAACTTCATCATTTATATGTTACCTCTACCTTAATAAAGTTTGGTACTGTACTATTGAATGTCTACTTATGACTACATTGCTGTTGCTGTTCAGACTCTTCTTAATAGCCAATGAACAGAACACAGACAAAGATATAGTTACCTCCTGAGAGTGATTTTGAGTGCCAGTATTGCCAGTGTGATGTTTGCTTTGTACACAACGCCTTGGGCTATGCATAAAATCACTTGATAACCAAAAACTATGCATGCAGAAGAAATTTGAAGTACCAGAATTAGACCATCACCCCCATTTAATTCTGCAGCATTAAGCAAACAATTGTTTTATTGCAAATCTTTTTAATTAAACATTAGTCACACATTCTCCCCAGCCCTTGCTTTTCCATGTTAAACCCTCAAATCCTAGGGGGAAAGAAATGGTAACAGAAGCCTGGATGTTACATGAATAGCATAATTAGGCACTAGGCTGGCCTTAAGAAAACGCTACTCAAATAAAAGATTAAAAACTCTGTTCTTTTTGCTACAGTGGTTCTCAGCAAGGCTTGCCACATTCCTACCAAGGGCAAACTGGCACAAAGTGTGTGTGTGTGTTTGTGTACATGATATATGTAGCAACCTCTGTCTGCAAACAGCAATTCAGACATGCAGTGGGGATTGAATGAAGAGATTGTACCAGAGGAGAGGGATTGGGGAGGGGAGGGAAGAGGAGAGGGAATAGAAAGGAAAACAATAGGTACAGATTTCTACTAGTTTCCTCAGGCATCCATAGCAGCTGCTTAATGATACATGTATCATTATATCCTAGAGTAGTTGGAGGGCAAAAGCAGAGTTGATTACACTACAGACAATTGTTTCACAATAATTCCAGGCCATTTTTCATTAGCCGCCTCTCCTCACAGCAAAAGCAGGGATAATTTTTTAGGGAGGAAAAAAAAAAACTTCTACCTCTCAAAGGTTGTCCAGCAGTTAAAGATTTTTAATAATTCATCATGCGAAACATCGAGAGCTAAATGCTAAATTTCCCAGCAATAACAACAAAAAGATGAATGGAAGGGAACTGAGGTTAACTTGCTTTGATAGAAGCAAAGGGGTAAATAAAAGGAATTGTGTGATCGCTTTTCCCATGATTTATTGGTACATTTCTTTTTTATTACTCTGCTCTGGTTTGAAATGTGTTGTCAGTCAGTCTGTTCAGTCAAACCACTCCATGCTGGGCAAACTGATTAAGTAACTGATTAAAAACAAAACAGAGTCTGCCCTTAATCACTTGTGCTCTGTGGCAAGTGGTGGCATCACTTCTAAATTTACCTCTGGGAAAGGTAGGGAGTTTTCTGTGCCAATGGGCTTAACTCATAAATTACTTCATTAGATGTTAATGTTGACAATTACCTTGTTTGCAGGGAAGTGGGAAATCTGCCACCTGAATGTGTTGCGCTTCTTTCCCCGCCCCTCCAGCAAAACAAATTCCCCACTGCAGCCTGACCCACCCTAGCGCTCTCCAGATGCCGCTGCAGCAAAATTCCCCATTGCAATTCCAGCATGACCGTGGACTCCAAGGCAATTGGGGGTCAACCTGATTGGGGAAGTTGCTGCACAATAGACTTAGACATAATGCACTCCTGAACTAATATGAGACATAGCCTTACATGCAACTGTCGATTTGAAGGCAACCATAATGCTGATGAGGCCTTCAGTGAAATTGAGTTTGACTCTTGAATAGAGTATTTATGGACTTTGTCCATAAACAGGAAAAACAAGGAAAAATCTGATCATTACCAAGTGTGGCAAAAATGGTATGAATGGGTAGGGACCAAATACAAACAATAAGTGCTGTGATAAGATACGGAAAATTGTAGTAGTTAATAGTATATATAGATAGGATATTGCTATATAGGTTTAAAGTGGAGAATACTGATTATTAAGTTGTTAATATGATAGAGATAGATGACTGTATTTGAAGTGGTCGTGGAAATGATAAGCCAGTCCAAGGTACAACTCAACAGTTTATTTACAAGGTCTTATAAGTACGC
>JANHFP010009908.1:27847-37944 GCA_032468135.1 Calamaria suluensis
CAGTTGCAAAACCACCCACCTTTTTGCAACATGTTTGCAAAGAACAACTCAAAGTCCACAAGTCTTAAAGCTGCCAAGTTTGGGAACCTCTGGTATAAAGTGATGAGGATGCCACAATAGGCTATAAAATGGTGCATGATCAAAATTATCTTCTTCTGTCTCATTACCATTTCTTCTCATGATATAATAATATATATATCGTTATTATAAGATACTAGTATATAATCCCTTCCACCATTATCCCTTTTGAGAAAACTTACACCAGTTCTCTCACAGATCCACAAGAGATACAAGAGCAAAACAACAACAACGGTGAAACAACGGTGAAATTAGTTATCCCATAGTCAGGAGTTTTTTTAAAAAATCAGACTGTTATTTTAAAAAAAGAACAGATGAAAACTATAGGTCCTTCCCAGAGAAGAGCAACCTTCTAGCCCTTTACTCAGAGGGAAAAAATACAGGGCACTGATTATTTTAACTAGGGCTTATATTTGACACTCAGCACTTGCCGCAATTGATTTGTAATGGCTTCT
Organism: Calamaria suluensis; assembly: GCA_032468135.1. Classification (NCBI taxonomy): domain Eukaryota; kingdom Metazoa; phylum Chordata; class Lepidosauria; order Squamata; family Calamariidae; genus Calamaria; species Calamaria suluensis. The sequence goes on from JANHFP010009908.1 coordinate 28,381, forward strand.
TCACTTTTCCTCAATAAATTACACTTCAGAAGTCCTTGGACTCCTGTGTATTTGTTTCATTAGTTTCCGCCCAGCCAGCTGAGAAGAAACCTAAAGCAACAAGGAGGAATGAAGATTGGGGAGAACAATGAACAAGAATATCCTACATTATGGCACTTGAGTCTTTGCTATTGTCAGAATCTACTGCTCACAGGAGATACACGAGTATATATTATGGATTAGGGTTTATGATGCATCCTCTCTCTGTCTATCATTCTGCTTGCTTTTTTGTTAAATGAGATTATTAATCTCAAGTCACTTCCTGCTGCCTTTAAGGCATGTAAATATGGGGCATTTGCCTATAGACTCTCTTCCTGACATGATGTAGTAAATTAGGTGTTATTCTTTGCCTACACCTGCCATGTATTTCCTGAAATAATCTCCTTTCCGACCTGACTCTTCCCCCAAGCATGGGGTAGTATGGGGTTGGGATGGGGTGTCAACAGTATGGATAGAATCATAGCATCATAGGGTTGGAAGGGACTTCAGAGAACTTCTAGTCCAACCCCTTGGTCAAGATGGGAGAGTTTACTATCCCGATCAAATGGAAGTCCAATCTACTTTTTGGAAAACCTCCAGTGATGGGGCACCAACAACTCCAGGAGGCAAGCTATTCCACTGATAAGTTGTCCTCACTGTTAGAAAATTTATTCTTATTTCTAGGTTAGATCTCTCTTTAATAAGCTTCCATCCATTACTTCTTGTCCTGCCCTATGATGCTTTGGAGAATAAATCAATCCTTTCATCCCTGTGACACCTATTCAAGTACTGAAAGACAGTTACCATGCAGCGCCTAATCGTTCTCTTGGATAGGCTTCGCATACCTAGGTCCCTAAATATGTCATGTGTTTTTATGATGATGTTTTACTGGTTGCTGTAATCCAGGGGTTCCCAACTCCCAAGCCATGGGCCACTAGTGAGCCACGGCCTCTTCAGAACCAGGCTGCGTGAGTAGTGGGTGAACATACACATGCATGCAGCTCAGTGGTGGGTTGCTCCTGGTTCGGCCTGGTTCATGTGATCTGGTACCAGCGATGGTGAAGCGAAAGTGAAAAGGTTCTCTACGACCACAAGCTGGGCCCGCCCACCCGCCCGCCCCTGCGCTATTCCTACCTATATTTTGTTGTTTTTATCCCAGCTGATAGGGGAGCCAGAGCGGAATGAAATGCCTCAGCTATTCTAAAATATAATGCACTTGCGCGGGGCAGAAGTTTGGCATGTGTGCAAGTGAAGTGTGCACGTGCACACAAAGCACATGCAAAGCGTGTGCACGAAGACAACCAGATCAGGAGGGGGAGCTGATCCCAGTTCATCTTCTGAACTCCTCTAGTTCTGCCCCTAGCCCACTGGGTCCCGCCTTGGTCTGCTCTTCCCCATCCTCATCCACAGCTCCAGCCTCCCACACACTGCTCTCTGCCAGCTGTTCCTCCTCGTCCTCCTCGTCGGACGCTGACAGAGGCATGACACATTGTAAATTTCCAATGCTGGTTCAGTAAAATCTTCATAGCTTGAATCTCTTTAGTTTAATAAAAGCTAACAAGCTCAACATTGCAGCACATCTTCTGTGACAGCAGTATTTATGGGACCTGGCACATCATATATATTTTGAACAACTTTGCTACCTAAATCACAAGAAACTTTCCCCAGGATTTCCTAGGTGTTCTGTAGAACTCCAAATAATATTTGCATCCCGCTGCTTGAAGAAAAGGACTTCCCCTGTTTCCCTGAGGTGGCAGTTTATGAAACATGTTGAGCCACAAAACCAGCAGATTATTTGAGTCAGCTGCATAGAAGGAGCTCGGAGGGAGAGGAATGAATAGGTAGCATTGTTTGATATTACAAGAGCGGGGTCAGTTCAAGCAGCTGTTTATAACATCTCATGCCATCCAGACTGATTACTCACTGGGGTAATCCTTTGCTTTTAATCGGGCTATATCTCTTTAAATGGACAAGAAATTACTCACTGAGTTTTTGAACATAGAAGCAAATGGCTAAATAAAAGAGCAGCATGACTTCCAGTGCGGCCTTTTATAAGTGGTCCACTATCAAAGGGCTTTAGGGAGATTAATGGGGATTAGGAATAAAGGCCCATCTGGCAGATAGTTATGTAAGCAAGCTTTTCGGCCTTATCAATCTGCACAGCCCCTGAATCAAGTGGGATATTTCTGAGTACCAATCTGAATGAAATGCACCCGGAGCTGCATGGAGTACAAGCTATTTTCCCCGCTCAGTAAAGATTGAGGCATTTCCTTCGTCAGTCAAAAGAGCACAGCGACGGCTAGAAAGCGGGCAGGACTCCACGGAGGATTTCTGAGAATACAACCTGTGCATATGCATAGCCTGGGGAGCTGATTCTGTGTCATCACTCGAATTTAAGAAGCGAGGTCACCGACAGCTTGGACTTAGAGAACTAGGAGGATCATGGCCAAATATAAAGAGGCAAGATGAAAGGCGAGATTGTAATTCACATTATATTCGCAATAATGTGCGCAAATAGCTTTGCCTGTCCATTAATCCTCGGAAAGCTTTCACAGTCAAGCCAAAAAAAAAATTAAAAAAATGATGCTGGACTTTGGCCCGCCAAGCTCATGTATTTTGACTGTTCATAACAACAGCTCTGAGTTTGCAATAAAGGGCATTTGTGTCATCCCGAAGAAAAGGTGTAGTATTTGTAGATCTACCGTTCAGGCTTTGCCAGGGGAAAAAGGCAGGTGGCAGGAATGACTTTAGGCACCACCACCAAGCTGTAGTTTTATTAAAATCCTCCCAAGGAAGCCAACAAGCACCTGCCCCCATACATCACCTGGGATCGTGCAGTTTGCAGTATCTGGCTATGGCCAAATTACTGGGTGCCCATAATTCCTGTCCCGGAGCTTCATCGTTTTTACAGAGAGCTTGTCATTGCGACTAAATGTGGCTGTGATTCATCCAATGCAAAACCCTCACTTCATTTTTATTTCCTTGCAGTTCAAGGCAACTCAAAGGGAGTTGCTCATAAAGTGTTAGCATGGGTCATGATGGCAACGCTGAAATATTTTGTGTGCCTGTACGATGTATGTGTGTTGTGTCTAAAAGTGTTTGTCTAGTAGAGAACAGGACTAAATAGTAAGGAAATGTGTGTTCAAGTGTCCCGGGATAGAAATCAGGGATGAAATCCAACAGGTTCTGACAGGTTCTGGGGAACCGGTAGCGGAAATTTTGAGTTCACAGAACTGGCAGTAAAAAAATGTAGATTTCACCACTGATAGAAACAATAAGAAACCTGAATTCTGCCCATATAGTATAGATTATTCAAGTTAAAACACACACACACATATATGGTTATTCAGCAGTTGTGACTGTTTGCAAACTTTCTTCCGCTTCTGCTAATTGTTGGAGGCTATGAGTCACAAGAGGCCCCGACTCTTCCCCGTTGCCACCAGAATCCTCTTTTTAATAAATTTCTAACCTTGCAGATGTTGTCAAGCCTTGCCACATAGTTCCAAGCACATTGTTCAGACCCTGAGGATTAGAAGTCTGATTTTAACCAAATGAAGCAGAGAATTCTGTATATGATATGTTTGTTCAGCATCTGATGATTTAAAGCTGCACGCTGCCTTTCCAAACAGAGCTTTCCCCCACGGAGTTTGTAGGGCGTATTTTGACTTGCCTGAAAGCTCTTCTGCAAAGCAGCCTTAAGCTGCCTGTTTCCCAGGCTGAACCCTGATGGAAATAATGAAACTGCCGTCCCAATTTAAATCTGTTCTTCCACTTTGGCAATGATGACAGTCAGGTATTCTGTCCAGACGTTAGGCTCCCCCTCCCATAGTCCCCAATCAGTAGAGTTTCCTGTCTTTTTCTTATTCCTATTCAAGCTAACGCCTCTTCATTAAAGTACTAATCCATTTGCATCAATCTAATAATCATTTTACATAAGCAATATATATCATTTACATTCCCTTTTTTATCGATATATCCTAGTTCAATTTTCATCAATCATTATTTATCACCTTCTCATTAAAATACTAATCCATCATCATTTACTACATATTTTCCAAAATCCTTGTCACATTTTTCAAAATTTCAATTGAATTCACTTCTTATTTCATCTATTAATCCATTTTACAATAAACATTAAATACTTTCATATTTATTTCTTGTATATAATTACTACTATTAACATAATTCTTATGCCTAATAATATAAACCTTCTTTCTCTCCCTCCTATCTTCCCCTTTTAACCATTTTCTCATGCTCTCTCCCAAATTCCACTTCTTAGTATTGTCCTCCCTTTATCCCATTCTTTTCTTTTTTTGCATGCCAGTTGATCAGATTCTTGAAGAGAGCTTAAGCTTGCAATAAATCTTTATGCTCATTTGAACTGCCTGAATCTCTTGACTTCCCCTGCACTTGATGCAATAATCTTGATTGATGAATTCAAGAGCCAATCCAGTCTTGGGAAAGGGGAAAGGCTGAGAAAGAAAACCACTGTCACATCACCTTGATTATGTTTGGTCTAAGAACAGGAAGAAGAAAAAACTAGCAGGCTTCCAAGCTTCTGTAACTACACCTGGTGGTGTCTATTTCATGACCTGGCCTCCCTCCATCAATCTTGAAAGTCTGGTAGTGTTGGATTTATTGTTGGAATGTATTTCTATGCAACAATTATAATAGTATTCAGCCAGTAGACAGCAGTATTTACAAGTTTGGATCTATACTCTGCGCTCTGAGTAGTTTTCTGTTTCCTATTACAGTTAACTAGTTGAGCAGTAAAGCACATGGTGACTGTACTCTGCTTGTTCTATGGTGCTTTAGATAAACAGAATTTCTAACAGACAGTTTGAGGTGCATTTTGAGGATGGCAAAATCCTCCCTTGTAAAAAAAAAAATAGTTGGGCCCTGCTTGCCCTGGGAGACGCAAGATGTGTGAATGAGTCATTTCTCACTCTAGTGGCCAACCGCACCTTTGAGGTAAACATGACTTGAAATATTGTCATCAGCCAAGGCCCTTCATAGCTGTCATATTTGTTTTGCCTCATGAATCTCAACCAGGGTGTCTCAATAATTACAATACAAGATTGCAACAATTCATTTCAAGTTCCCTCTCAGAGCACCAGTGATTTTGGTCATTTTTGGAGACTGCATCAGACAGTCACTGTAAAACTAAAACGGCTGAGGCAAAGATTATATAGCATCTTAAGCTTCTTAAAAAACATGGGAAAAGCTATAACAACAAATAAATTTACCTACTTCTTTTTTTTCTTCTTCTTCTTTAAAGGTTAATTAGATGACTGCTATCATAACAGGATAAGAAATCATCAATATCTTCTTACTTTTGGCAATCATAGACCTGCAAACCAGCTCTGCTTGCTAGGAGTAATAACGCTACGTTTAATATTTCTAAGGACGGCACTCCTAGAAAGGATTTTATAGACAACAATTTCCTCACATAAAATATAGACACAAAGAAAGATCCACCAGCTCTCTCTTTAAAAAAAAAAACAGAAGAAAGACTGCATTGTTTCAGCTTTTAGGAGATGATATATAGTATTTTGTAATAAAGAATAGTAAGCTTCTGGGAACGGTGAGAGACCACCCAGAGAATTTTAAGGCAGGTTGGTTGTTGCCAAAATTGGATTTTGCAATTTGTCACCATTCAAGTGCTATTATATTAGCAACAACTATACTTTGACATGAAAATATTTTCTGAGTTATATGAAGGGGAAAGGGAAAAAAATGGAATTTGGAATCTGTACAGTCAATTGTTCTGTGCCTGCCTCCTTCTTGGGTATTTTATGTTTTCTTTTCTTTTGTTTCAAGTATTGTTGGGTACCCTTACAAAAAGCGCATGTCCCTGTCTCCATTTCTTTCTCTAAATATTGTCACTTTACTTGATCAGCTCAAGGCATATCAACTCAAGACATCACACTACCTGGGATAAAGGATAAGCTCAGGTCTCCATCATCCCATGAGCCAAAGTAGACTTAGCTTAGCAGATGAAAACTATTTTTGCTATACAGTTGAACTAAAGTTGCCTCCTGCATTTCTGAGTACAGATTGGTCCACAAAGTACAAGGTGCCAAAATGAGAGTGCCAAAATAGAAAAGTTGGGTAGCTTTTAATTCTGGAGAGTTTAGGGAAATGTCTCGGGGCTTGCTGGGTGCAAAGCTGCCAGTGTTTGACTTAATAATGATAAGGATTACCCCAGTGGTGAAATTCAATTTTTTTACTACCGGTTCTATCGGCGTGGCTTGGTGGGCTTGGTGTGGCTTGGTGGCTGTGGATTGGTGGGCATGGCAGGGGAAGGCTACTGCAAAATCTCCATTCCCACCCCACTCTGGGGCCAGCCAGAGGTGGTATTTGCAAGTTCTCTAACCTACTCAAAAATTCTACTACCAGTTCTCCGAACTGCTCAAAATTTCCGCTACTAGTTCTCCAGAACCTGCCAGAACCTGCTGGATTTAACCCCTGTACTATCCTGAATACTTAGTTTTCTTTCTATAAGTTTGGAACTTCACAAGTGGCAAAGACATCTGTACGGGACTCCATACAAGAGAGTCCATGATAAGAGAACCATACATCATGTTCTACATACAAGAGAACATGATAACTAGCAGTAGTAGCCATACAAGAGAACATGATAACTAGCAGTAGTAGCCAATCTTACAGAATAATATTTTTGTTAAAATATTACAAACAAGTTAATTCTCCTTGAATCTCTGTTCCCCTAAAGTTAGTTTTTCTTTTTTTCACATTCCTTCTAAATAGACTCATAAAACTAGTAGCATAGGTAAGATCAACCAGGTATAATAATAAGAGCAAGACAGAAGTACAGATAGTCCTTGACTTACAACAGTTCATTTAGTGATGGCACTGAAAAAGTGACTTATGGCCATTTTTCACAGTTACAACCTGTGTAGCATCCCCATGACCATGTGATCAAAATTCAGGTGCTTGGCACATGGTTCATACCTATGACCATTGCTTTGTCCCAAGGTCATTTTGCAACCTTTTGACAAGCAAAATCAATGGGGAAGCCAGATTCCTTTAACAACTGGGTTACTAACTTATCTACTGCAGTGATTCACTTAACAACTGTGGCAATAAAGGTTGTACAATGGGGCAAAACTCACTTTGCAAATGTCTCACTCAAATTTTGGACTCAGTTGTGATCGTACATCGAGAACTTCCTGTACATTGGTACTTTCAGACTTGAAATGTAGTTTTACCATAATGTAAACTAAGCTTACCTGGTTGTGCTTCCTGCCTGGCCTTCTTGGCAAGACTGACATGAACCTTGCAAGTCTCAAAGTACAAATAGTCTGCCATCTCCTTTGCAAGAAATCAGGAAGATCCTCTTGTCCCATCCACTGTCCAATGGCGGGCTATGCTCTCTCTTGTCTCACCCATTCCCTAGGCAACCCATTCCCCATCTCCCAAGGTCTTTTTCCACATTCCATTACATTGGAAAAAGGGTCAAAGTAGATGTACTATCTACTATCGATAGTTGCAGCAGGCAACTATCTATCTAGTTTTATTTGGATTAATTGCAGGACATGCAATACTTATAAGAACTGGTGTTTACGGGGAAATAAGGCTTATTTGTTTACAACCTAATGTGAGCAGAGTCTAAATTGTTCCTGGAATGCAAAGTTAAAAAAAAAAAGGTAGAACCCCATTAGTGGGAATAAGAAACTCTAGGAAAGTAATGTGAAGCCCTAACAGGCTGAAAAATAAACACATGACTTCCTTGTTCCCTATTTATTTTCTCTATCAAGGCATACATACAGTCCTCTAATTAATTAAAACAAAAGCAGATGTGTCCGCTTTCATCCTAAACCAATTAGGCTTTGAGTCCAGATCACCTTCTTAAAAGGGTTATGGTGGCTGATCTCCTGTGGTTACTTCTCAGGAAGTTCTTGTATCGCTTAAAAGCAACATGTCATGTGTTGGGGACTGCAAGTATAGCAACTTTCCAAACTAGTGGATGTCATGGTATGTCAAAAGGCCCAGAATTTAAGAGAGGGTGTATAAAAATTAAAAATTGTAAATAAAAATTGTGTATCTTGTGAAACAAAAATAGAAAAGGTTTCTCCCCCCACATATGCACAGATGCAAAGGACTTTCTTTGAAGTATAATTCATGTGATCAGGTAAATTTGACAGCAGAAGATCTGAGATCAGCAAGCAAAGTGTTTCATACTAAAAACACTGGCAAATGTGAATTGGTGTTAGCCAGCAAGGCCATATTACTTCTAACAATACACATTATAGGGCCAAGAATAGAAATGATAACACTTTTTGGACTTCTAAAGGCAGTAGGGTGACCACTTTGGCAGATAAGAACACTTTGTTTGATCCATAAGATTCTTCTTATAACTAACTAACACTTTTTTTCTTGTGGATTCAAGCTTTGATATTAGTAAAGATACGTGATGCAGAGTCACAGTAAGGGGATGCCATGTTGATTTGAAATTAAACTCACTGTCTTCTTGAATCCTCAGTATTCCTGTTACAGGAGTATGAATTCTTTCCAGGCTAAAGACTACCGGTATCTTTTCAAAATTAAATCAATGGAAGGGGGGAGGAGATAAAGGACTCTTGTTACCTGAACTAAATCCACTGGTAAATTTGGATGATGGAGAGGTGTATATGTTTGTATGCATTTTTGCATTGTTGGTTTTGATAGACACACACGCCCAATATTGTTTTGGTAAACACATAAAAGGTATCTTAAACAAGAGCATAATGGATGAAAAGTTATTGTGGATTAAAAATGCTAAAAGACTAATATGTGATCCATAAAACATACATCAGCAGCAGCTATAAACCTAACTAATAATTGCAGCACATCAATCAAACCCAGAAGTAAAAATAATAAGCTGTACAAAAGCAGAGAACAGCATCTCCCTGTGTACCCTTCGAAATGGCTGCAAACACTTGAGTTTCTACAATGAGCTTAGATTGCTCTCTCTTGGTGAAAACACAGTACTGATCCAGCCTCTCTCTAATGGAATGCAGACCTTTTGTTTCTTTTCATTCAGTCTCTCTGCCAGCTCACCTAGCATTTATAGTTCAATAGAGGGATGACAGTTCCCATTCCAAACAGTAAGCCTGCCTTCGCCTCATTCTTTCCGTTTTCTAAACTTTTAAAATCTGAAGCCCTTTTCCTTTGTTTTGTTCTTTGCAAAAATAAAATAAAAAAGTCTGCCAATTCATTTTAGTTTTAGGAAGACAGCCAAGATTGTTCTCTTTCTTGCTCTCTTCCTCTCATATACACACATACTGTACATGCATACACACGCCGCAGCCAGAAATGCACAAACACTGGCAGAGCAACTCAGACAAATGGACGCCTCCTCTATTGTAAAACTTATTGTATTGTTTCATCCCTTTATGTCTTTTCCTCCCCCCCTTCCTGTCCTCTTTCCCCTAAATATATGCATACATATTGACTTGGGGAGGGGAGGGGAGGGGAGGGAATAGGAGAGGAGAGGAGAGGAGAGGAGAGGAGAGGAGAGGAGAGGAGAGGAGAGTAGAGACGAGA
>JANHFP010009908.1:58470-69190 GCA_032468135.1 Calamaria suluensis
ATAATTTATCCCAGACCAGCTAAACGGAATAAGTGTGTCTTCAGCTCCCGGCGAAAGGTCGTTAGATCCGGGAGCCTTATCTACTCGTTTTCTAGTTTTCTAGTTTTCACATGTTCAGGCAAGTGTCTGATGGAACTTTCTGCCTTCGTTGTGCTATTGGTCAATAATCCATCTGTCCCTATCCCACTATTGTACTTGAGACTGGATGACATCCCAAATGCAGGAAGCCATTGGGGCTCTCTCCCCCTTCCACTTATGACTTTGGATTTGCTCTTTTTGAGAATGCTTTTGAAGAAAAGCAGGCTAAGCTGGATTAATAAATAAAAATTAATTTATTTGGTAGCGTAATGGTTGCTTTGGCAGTGGCACATTTTTCCCCTTCTGAGAAATGAACGCTTCCCATTAAAATCCACAGAATATTGTTTATGGTCCCTGGGACCCACTGCATCACTCAGGAGTGTATCTTATTACAAATGTGTATTATATAATATTTGAAAGGGATATGTTAGTATCCTAAGGATTTTAAAGTGATATTTGTACTGTCAATCACACGGTAGAAAGAAAGTACAGTACTTATTCTTGGAAACTAAATTATCTTGTTGAAGAAAGCAAGCAGTTCAACATGTACGCAGGCGAACGCACAGACATACACACAAATAAAACAGCCAATACAAATGCTCACTGCCCATGTTTTTTTATTAGTAGTAATAATATTACAACGCTCCAGCTAGAAGCTATGGATCAGAACGGATGGTCTTGAATAATTTACCCAGAGGATTGACTTCACTTAACTAAGAGGTCTCAGCATGCCCTTACTGAAAAATAAAAGTTGCACATTTCCTATCCTTCTTTTCGCTTAAAAATATGCCCAAAGGTACATTAGGCTTCGGCGTTTATACAAGTGTCTTTAACTGTGACACAGAAATAACATTTACTATCTTTATTCCCCTAAGCCTTGCCATCTAATCCCATTGGCACATTCATCCCTACAAGAGAAGGAAAACAAAAAAAAACAAAACCCAAAGCTTTACATAGATAGATAGTTCAAATCTAAAGACATTCTGCCTATAAAACAAGTTAAAATTGTTAACAGGTCAGTTTTGTTGGGCAAAGCAATCCTATACTCAGATGATGCTGAGAATGGAATCCTGGAGACATTACCCCAGTAGAATAGTCCCTGTAAGCTGTCCATTGACCTACAATGAGTACAAATTAGGGTCAGGACATTCAAAATGGCCACATACTACCTTGTTCTTATTCTTTCCCTTCATTTAAATCCCTTGTTTTGGGTCTGTGGGTTTTTCCTTGAGACGTTAGCTTCTCTATGGAGATGTTCTAATTCACTTGGCTAACCATATGGTATTCCTGTTAAATGTATTGCTGTGGACTGTCGGCAATTGTATGCTAATTCCTCCTTTTAGTCATCTGGTGGCCAACCAGTCCTTCCCATTCCTTGCCCATGTTAACCTTGGATAAATGGGGAATGAACTTTGTAGACTGGGTTTCTTCCTCCTTTACTCCTTTGAACGAGGGACTCAGCCCTGCCATCTCCTCATCACAGAAACAAAGCCGGTTGTTCACAGTATGTTTAATGTCTCCAAGCAAAATGCCAATTAGGATTCTGGGCAGCGAAGTGTCGGCAATCTGCTTTGTGAGTATTTTATAAAGGGCTGTTTCTGCCTAACGCTCTTTTCTCCTTGTTCCCCCAACACTCAGTCTTGGGCCCTCTTAAAATGGGTGCAACGCGAGATCAAATATAGACCTCCATGTTGCGCGCTCTTTCCTCAGAACAGCGGTTAACCTATGGGTTGTGCCTTTATACACGGTGATGATTTGCTATAACTGGGTTTTTGAGCCACACTTTGTCCCAGATATAGGCGACAAAGGCAAGACAACTGATGCACTTCATGGATAAGTTTAATGGGAGAGAATGTAACACATCTGGACCCAGAGAAAAACCGCCCCTTCTGTGGGAATATGTCCAACAGATTGTAGTAGTATGGGATGTGACCCAGGTTGGTTCTCCTATATTCAACTCCTATCTCTGCTATGCTCTACCCTTTCTGTAAAGATCATCGTCATTAAGAGAACACCTCTGCCTGCAGAGAGACTCTAGTAGCAAATGAGTTAATATTGCAACATAACTGGTATTTCACCAGAAAGCAGGGCTTCCACCAAAGTCTACAGCCCCTCAGCTGAGAGATCTCCAGTATAGGATTGTGCCCTCTGCAGCAAAAGTATCATTTTTAGTACAAATTTATTTAGTCATCTAGCAAATGTGGACATTCACGTACCTCTGTAAACAATTTAATAAGGTTTATTATTATATTTCTGAGAAATGTTATGTGTTTACAGCAGATTTTTGAGCTACATTTTATATATGGTAATAAATATATAACAATATCTATGTTCAGTTCCATCACACATTTGTACTTGAGGAGAAAAATAAAGCGAATTGCCCATTAATATAACTTTCCGTTTAGTTTCACGGATGGTCATATTTAGATGTAAACAAAACTGAGCGAGTCATTCCGGAAGAGCTACCCCCAAAACCAGTGGTCGGTTTCATGATGAATTGCAACGGTCCTGGTAGTAAATACCTAGAGAAAAGGGTTTAAGAGACAAAGGCATAAGAATTAAACAGATGTCTTCAATTCAACCAAACAAGTAATCATCAATAAATAATATGTAAGGAAGAGGGACATACACTTGTACGATTCAATCATAATATGACCAACCAAGTATCAGTATAATACCCTGTTTTCCCCAAAATAAGACTTCCCCTGATAAAAAGCCCAATTGGGCTTTTGAGCACATGGTAATAAGGCCAAGTGCTTATTTCAGGGTCTTATTTTCAGGAAAACACAGTAGTTAGTTAGTTAGGTTACTTTATTGATTAGCCCTTGGGCCATATCAAAGTGCAGAGTTCCAGACACACATTATTACTGAAATCTGATAAAAACAGTTTAAAATGGAATTGGATAAAATACAGTTTGAAATGAAATTGGAATAAAATACAGTTTGAAATTAAATTGGAATAAAGTACAATAATTTAATATATGGATAAATAAAATATTATAAAATTATATTTTGGTATAACCCCTACAACCTACCCCACTCAGGCTTACTCAGTTAAATAATATTGCCCTTTTACATAAATTATGTTCTTTGGAAATGCTTCCTAAATTGGGTAGTTTTAACATTAAATATAATATTTGAAAGTACATCAAACAATCCTAACTTTTTCTTTGAAATGAATTGAGATATATTATTTACAGATATTATCTGGAATTCATGTTTCTCCCTGGTGCTCAGGTCAGAAATTATGGTTTCTGTGGAAAATATATATATTTTAATGCTTAGCACACTATTATCATGCTTCATGCGTGCGGTGTGGGACTACATATTGGAAACATGTAATCATAACACTTTTTTTCCTCACCCATCACATGCCTACAGAACGTTTAAGATTTAAAAGCAAGTAAAACATGAGCTATTTAAGAATAAAAGCCTTCCAACCTCAAGAGCTTTTCTATTGTTCCTCATATTTTCTTTAAAAAAAAAACAAGTGTATTCTGTGTGCCCTTTATGCTGCTTATCCCAAATTATGACAGGGTCAGTGTGAGGGAGGACATAAAATTTAGGTGCAAATAAATCAACACAAAATTGTTACAACATTATTGCCTGCATAAACTCTGACCCAAAAACAACAATACCAAATTTTGCTCTATTAGACTAAACCATACTGTTACTTAATGAAGTTGTGATACAGCCACCCCCTCATTATCATGATTTTAGCAAATCGCTAATATACCATTCATCAATGACACTCTTGATTTATATACTTAAATCGGTGGCAACACCGGCAGAAACAGAACTTGAATAAAAACCTACAAACAATCATTTATCATAACTAGTCTAATAATCGCCCTTTAATTTATTTCCCATTACTAAGGCTCTATAATTACTTGCAGATATTAGATGCTCTAAAAATGTTTAAAAATAACACCTACCCTAAGTGGAAGCTACGTTACAAGTAATGTATTATGCTAGAACTAGTGCACATAATAAAGCACACTGTTTAGAAAGCATTACATCACGAGATGATGAATTCTAAGCACCGTGCTGTAAGAGTCACAATGATTAAATGCCATGAGAGCATACGCTAAAGCCAGGTTGTTGTTATGAAAGACTTCCTGTGAAAGAGCTGCAAACAAAGACCTGTTTTAGCGGAATGACGCCTATATTTCAGGTTCCTTTCCTCCCGGATCAAATCCAATGAAGTGTGTTAAAATGGCAGAGTTCATGCCCTAAGGCTGCAGGCAAAGATCATTAAATATGTCCACATTATAAGGACACATTAATTACAGGTTTTGAAAATTTCAGGGGGGAAATAAAGAAATTAAAGAAAGTAGTGGGGGAAAGCAGCTCTTTGTGAAGGGCAAAGGAAGAGATGGAGAAGGAGGGGAGCATTTTTTTAAAAACACTTCTTAGCGATGAAAGTTTTTACTGTGTCATTTTATCACTCAGAAATGGAAGAGAAAATCCTGGACATTTTGACAGGAAATAGTGGTTAGCTCAACTGTGCAAGTGGTATTTACAGTACTTAATGTGAATATGCATGCTATACTCAAATAATTATTTGTAAAGTAAATCAGGAAAAGCAACGAAGTAAAAATATTTGGTCAGAGTTGATTAATGTTAGATCATCAATGAACAAAGATAAAATATCAGCTATGGTTGGTTTTTGGTTGGTTGTTTTTTGGTTGGTTGTTTTTTGGTTGGTTGGTTTTGGAGCAAGTCACTGCCCTACCAAATGCTTTTTATATATAGCTTTAAGTTACATGACACATGTGGACTGAGTATCTAATAACGCAGTTATGTATAGCAAATAACTGGACATCGTCACCTATTGCTTTAAAGAATTCCAGAATTTGCTTCCAGCAAATTCTACTAAGCAAATATATGTAACTTAAATATATGTAACTTAAAGATGGTTATTAATAAAGGTATTAGAAATGCCTCCTTAAAGCCTTCATGCTTCTAAATTAAAAAACCAAGAGTGCTAAATATATTCTCCACTTAACACTTTTAAAATTAAAAAAAATAACTGGCTCAATGACAGGTTAAACTTCTATTCAGTTTAGAAGAATTAATTCCATGTAGATATTATTTGATTTACGCAGTTCAGTGGCTCAGTGATTAAGACACCTGGCTTCTCAGCTGGAAAACCAGCAGCCCAGGTTCAAGACCCAAGCACCACGCAATGGGGTGAGCTCCCATCCTCATCTTAACTCCTGCCAATCTAGCAGTTCAAAAGCATGCAAATGTGAGCAGATAAATAGGTACCACTTTGGAAAGGCAACAGCAAACCATGACATTATGCCGCACGACCACAGAATGTGGCCACATGACCACAGAAATGTCTTTCAACAGTCCTTCAAACAGAAATGAGTGCTACTCCCTGTAGTTGGCAACAACTAACAGAGTAAAATCTGCAGGGACACCTTACCTTGCTATTCTATCTATGTTCTGCCCCTCCAAAGAAGCTTCTACTAAATATATGTATAGTCCTTGACTTAAGATCATTTTTTGCAACTGTCTTAGTTATGAAGATGCTGAAAATTATCCAGTCCTCACACTTACAACTGAGTTGCGCACCTGCGACTGCCATACATCCACAGAATCATATGATGAAGGCACTTGTCAATGGGCATGTATTCATATGGATTGCACCATCTAGTGGTCTCATGATAAACTTTTGCAACTGTCCTAGCTGACTTCCAACAAGCAAACTCAATGGGGAAACTGAAATTGCTTGGCCATTATATGTTTCATTTAACAACCATATTGATTCACATAACGAACAGAGAAAAAAATGATCAAATAGTTTGGCACAACTCACTTAACAACTGTCTTGCTTTAGAACAGAATTTTCAGGCCCAACTATGGCCTTAAGTCAAGGACTACCTGTAATGCATTACTCTACAGTACAGTAGAGTACAGTACAGTACAGTAGAATACAGTAGAGTACAGTAGCTGCAGCTACTGATTTCTTCTAAATATACAATAATCACTTCCGCTTTAAATGCTCTATAGCTTGTCACAGAAGATGTTTCAAGAATCTTTGTTTCAAGAATCAAGACATCAAAGCACTTTATGTATAACCTGACTTTCTCTAACTTGGCAAGTCAGTATGATGTGAAAGCAAGTGCAGTATGTCATGAGAACCAGAAAGCTCCAGGTTCAAGTCTGCTCTCAGCCATGGAAACTCCCTGAGGGTTTCAACCTACCTCCTTGGAATTGCTATTGTGAGGATAAAATAAAGGGAGAGTTCATGTAGCTACCCAGAACTCCTAAAGAAAAGGCAGATCTGTAAATGTAACAAATAAATAAATGGCACCTTCCAGACCTGTTGTACTACAGCCCTATCTTATAACATCTCTCCAGCCTCTCATGCAAGGATTTTTTTTCCAGCCTTGCTACTAAGGTCTTCTTAACTGAAGATGCTGGCCCTGAATTGTTGCTTCTCAGCAGTATGGTTTGTCTTTGAGATGTTTCCCCATCAAAATCTGGTTATGACTATTTCAAATTACTCTACCAGAGGTGGTAATTTTCTTTGGAACCATGTTGTGTTCGGAAAAAGAGACAGGGAAAAAAAGAATTCAAAGGATTTGAACCTTCCCTTAGCTTATTTGAAAAGCAGATTTGATTAGGGCATTAAGAAGATTCTGCACTTTCCTTGGAGGATAAACAAGAAGGTTCCTGATGATAATTTCATATGAGCTTTGAATTAGAGAGTATACATCTTCAGTTCTTTCCAAAGGAAATACTGATGAACAAATGTCTGATGGTTAATTGCTAGAAAGAAATTACACACTTCAGAACTGGAAATTAAGGATGGAGCATTTCCAAGAAAGGCCAGTTATAAGAATGGGAAAAAAGAAATCAGAGTGGATCTTTAAAGGGAGTAGATTAACTGCAACATTATCGAGTTCTCAGCCCTAGAGACACCTGTCAGCAATCATATTTCTCAAAGTTGTCAAATGGTTGAAGCTTGCTTTTTTTTCCTGACGAAGGCTATTGTATAACTATTGTGCATTAAAATTACTACATTAAAAAAGAAAGAACAAACATTCTAAATTCGAACTGTGTTCAATTTAAAATGCACTTTTGAACATTAAACAGGCTAAAGGCCCAGAGTGGTATATTAAACTGGTATATTTTCAGAGACTTCTGGAATGATTTTGGGCTCAAAAGAGTTGAATTCAGAACATTTTGGCATATGTCTATTACTTTACATTTACATCTTGCCTTTCTCCAAGAAGTTCAAATTGGTTAACATGGCGTCTCACTTCTTTTTATCTTACCTTCTCTACTATAGGCCTGTCAAACTGAAGAGCTGAGGGGAAAAATGTTTGACTCAAAATTCTTAGTCAGAGAAAGATTTGAACCTGGATTATCCAATCCAATGTTGCCATTTTGTATTACACTATTACCTTTTTTATAAGTTATGCAGAGGCTAACCTCTGGAAATGTATTTCAATTTTTGTCATATATATATATATATGGTAATTGTAGGGTTACTTGGTTGCCCAATAATGGTTGCCCAATTATGGGAGGGAACATCACAGCTCCCCTTGCCCTTCAGCTTTTAAAAATATCAGCAGAAAACAATTAACCAATATATATATATATATATAACTCTTTAATAATGGTTAATAAGTAGGTTTTCCTCTTTTTTCTGTACAGGGTAGTGGGAAAAGTCTCCCCTGATAGGTGCACTGGGACTCCTAATTTTGCAAAACTTTTCAGTTTCATAACAACATTACTAAAAATATTATGCAGCAGAGCTCATGCTTTTTAGTCACTTGAAGGATCATATGATTCCTGAAGTAGTATAAATGATTTTTCCCAATATACTTCATTATCATGCTTTTATACTTCATTATCATGCTTTTTTCCCCATCATTGAATGCATTATTGAAAATATTTAATTGCATGTGTATAAAGTGAAATAAAAATGATTTTTTACTATGTTAGAGATCTTATGAAGGAATAAGTACAGGGAAGAAATTTGTACAGTTTTAGATATTATTTATTTATGTTTATTATTTAATTCAATTTAACACAGTGTGTTTCCAATTAATGTAGTTCTCATTTTCAAAAAAGGGAAAAATGAATCCTGGTAAAAACAGATCTATCAGCCTGACATAAATACCTGGAAAGAGTCTGGAAAAGATAATCAAGCAAACACCTAGAGGCAAACAAAGTCACAACCAGAAGCCAACATGGCTTTGTCAGAAACAGATCATGCCAGACAAATCTTATTGCATTCTTTGACAAAGTGATAAAATTAGTGGAACAGAGAAATGCTGTGGATATGATTTACTTGACTTCAGTAAGACATTTGATAAAGTAGACCACAAACTACTCAGTAAACTAGAAAAATGGGGGATGGACAGCATGGATGGATTCATAACTGGCTTAGCAACTGCATTCAACATGTAGTCCTTAATGGAACTGTATCTACATGGAGGGAAGGATGCAATGGGGTACCCCATTGCTCTTCTTCAATATTCAATGATTTAGACAAGAAGGAGAACTCATCAGATTTGCAGACAATACCAAGCTGGCAGGAATAGCCAACACTCTGGAAGAGAGACTCAAAATACAGAAGTAACGTGACAGACATAAACACTGGGCTCTAACAAAATGAAATTCAATGGTGAGAAAAGTAAACTACATTTAGGAAAGAAAAACCATTATGGGTATACAATAGGTGGTACCTGGCTCAATATTAGTATGAGAGGGATTTTAGAGTCCTAGTGGACAATCATTTAAATATGAGCCAGCAGTGTGTTGCAGCAGCCCAAAAAAAAAGGCAACACAGTCCAAGGCTGAATTAACAGAGGGATAGAATCAAGATCATGTGAAACAGAGGTTGGATTCACTTACCTTCCCTACCAGTTCATGGGATTCTGTCTTATTTTCTGAGAAACAAGGTAGTTATCTAGTGGCTTCTCCCTGTCAATAGTTAACATAACAAAAATGCTCTGTATTCTAAACTACACTCATAGAGTAAGAGAAAGTTTTACTGTTTATCTCCAGGTCTTAAATTTTTGAAACAAAGTGTTCCCTATCATTTATTTCTCAACAGTTCCTATAGTCTACTCAAGAGTTCAAGAGTTTGCGTGCATATATGAGTGTACATGCATGCACATTTAAAAAGTCACCTAAGGAACATATGATTTATGAAAAACAATAAAAGGAAGGATGATTTATTTTCTGAATTATTAGAGAAAATGGTAACATTTATTGCAAGAAGAAATGGTAAATGATTTTGAAAGCAGCAGTAAACTTTAGACTTTGCATTTCAACTTTTGTAATATATAGTTTGTTTTAAAATGAAACTCTGACACCATTAACAACAGGGTAAGTTCCATTAATTGAGAAGTAATATGGACTTAAAGTAAATGCTTTCAAATTGCAGCCTTAATATAACTGTCTTCACAACATTTTACAGATGGATAACTAAAGCACAAACAGATTAGTAACCCTTGGTGCATGCTATTAGAAGGAGACTTCCTGTTCTTATTTGTCTAAGCAGAGAAAATGTCTAATTTAGTTATCCAAAGCAAAGCGTTTTGTAAGCTGCAAAGATCTATGTTTCCTGTTAAAGTCCATAAATGTTATTTACAGTGGATCAGTTTGCAGTAAAGCAAATCGTTCCACATTTGAGCGAGAGATATTGTTTTACATAGGAAAAAAAATATGAAATCAAAGTGAAGCTTCTCTAGACACACAATGTCTTGTAGCAGCAGGGGTGTAATGTGATGCTAATAAGATGCTTTACCTGCTGCAGATAGCTAACAATGATAGGAATAAAGTCATTGAGCAGCCCATTGGACTCTTTGAGAACCTTGAGAAAGTCTCTCTCTCTCTGTCTCACACACACACACAAAGAGGGGGAGAGATATATATGCTGCAGTAGGGTTATTGTATTATTAAAACCATATGGATCAGTCCTCCTGTAGAATGGAGCATCTCCACACCAAGGTGTATTTTGCTAGGGCACTAATATTTTCAATGGGTAAGTTATAGGGAAGCTTCCTGAAATCTAACCTAGACAGTGAACCCTGATATTAGTTTGCCATTTTATCATGTAAAGTATAGAAATCTAGGCCTCACTGCATTGACAGGCAGATAATATTAGTACAAACCTGGTCTCTGGGGAATTTCCAGAATGAGACAATTCTCCAAATTCTTAACTTTAGCTGAGTTCTTTCTTTGTCAAATGAACTGCTATTCTGATTTTGGGAAAGGATTTAAGTATAAATCTTTGAGGCATAAATTTATACTTCAAATTTATCTGCAACAGGTCCTAGGATTATTTATTTATTATTTATTATTTATTTATGCTGATTACTCAGCCACTGTTACATTTGCTATATCTAAATTTATTTAATCCAGTTTGTAGACTGACCAATTAAAAAAAACACCTTTTAATGGTCTTACAAAATGATTAAACCACTCAGGGCTGGGTTTTCTATGTTCCACTGAAGTAGAACACTTAAAAGCAGTACAACAGATTTTTTATGCTGAATAATTGTATTGATCCACTAATGCCAGGAAGTTTTTAAGTTCATTCATTCATTCATTCATTCATTCATTCATTCATTCATTCATTCATTCATTCATTCATTCATTCATTCATTCA
>JANHFP010009908.1:84288-94699 GCA_032468135.1 Calamaria suluensis
GGACAGCTTTGTGTTCTTGTCATGGCCTTTTCTTATTTTCTTTTCTGTTGTTTCGGAGCTCTGCTCCTGGCATCTTTGTATATTTTATCTTCCTTTTAAACAGTCTATTTCCATGCTACCTAACTGGTTGATCAGACTTTGAGTGGATGGGACTATGTATCCACCTAACTTTTTGGACCAGAACTTCTCTGCTCCATTTGTGTCTTTTAGTTTCAAGTTCTGGATAATTCTTTGCTGTTAGGTTTAAGAGGTCCTTCTTTGCCAATTCTTTTATCTTTCAGAAATATGAAAGAAATGTGCCTCCAGACAGCATGGCATAGGGATATGCAAAGACCAACTCCAATAAGTAGTTTGATAAGAGGATCTTCAGCTTGGCCTTTGGCACACAGCATGTGCAATTGTGATACTTGACCATGTTCCAATCCTTGATGAGTGAATTATGTATAATGGAGATCATGCCTCCAGTATCTTTCTAAGCTGTTAGTGGATATCCAACTATTATCATTTGACCCAACTAATGGGTGCAATGAAATCCCCACAGAGAATTCAAGGAGGCTTTTTCTGAGAGGTTTCTTTAGCCTGTAGCTTCAAGGTTCAGTTTGGTTTTCTTGAACCTTCACTTAGAAACAATCTCTTTTGAGGTGACCTGAATTTAAAACACGTGAAAGCTAGCCTACCAGGAAACTTTCCTCTGGTTGTAGGCTGAGTGATGCTGGATATTATAATGTTGTTTTTGATAGGATGTAGCCAGAACTGAACATGCTATTGACCCTGGGTTAATCTAATTAGCCAAGATTCTTCTCATTTTAGAAATAGTCACATAAATGGTATTTTTGGCTCCCAGAGGACTTGAGTAATCCAGCTTCTGGACCATCTTTCCTACTGCTTCTAGGGCCTTGAGTCCCATTAGGAGTCAAGAGCATAGAGGTGGTCAGTCCTTGGCCCATGAATTATACAAATTCTGTGCTAATTCTGTGACATCGAATCATGTTGGCTTCCACATGATCTTGGCAACTGTTGTCCATTCTTTTCACGTTGTGGTGAAAGATTGAATAAAACAGAGATGCCTTACCAAGTGTGTCCTAGCTAGGAATTTGCTGCAGTCCTGAATATTGTATAGTTATCCATGTCATTCCAAGTCATTTCATAGACCACTAAAAATAGAGAACTAGTTCTCTAAAAAAACTGAATATACCCTCACTTTGTAGATAAGACAAATCTTTTAAATTGTTCAGGAAGCAGTTTTGATTTTCCCCTCTTTTTCTGAAAATGTCTACTTTCCTACAAAAATATTAGATTCAGAGAACCCTGCTCTTCACCTCTTCTTTTCTGCTTGTTAGGGACATTCCTTGTCCTCTTTCTATAGTTCAATGTTTCTTTTTTTCCAGCTCCATTTTTTAAGTTTGTCTCTACTTCTATTTTGTTATGATTCTCCTCCTTTATTTTAGTTCTATTATTTCTGATTCTACCTGGGCTTGGAATTCTAATTTGCTAGACTCCATTGAGTTTATAGATCCCGCAAGAGTCTTCTGGTACCACAGTCTCAGAATCTCACTCACTATCCCTTAAAATGTTGACTGCTGCTTGGATAAGCAAATATGTTTTCCCAATAGCATAGAGCAGTGTTTTTCAACCTTGGCAATTTTAAGATGTGTGGACAAACACAAACTGAAGCACAGACATCTTAAGTTGTCAAGGTTAACAAACACTGGCATAGACCAGTGGTGACCAAATGGGGGTCCGTCGACCACTTGTGTTCCACGAGAAAATTTTGGTGGTCCGCAGAAAAATTGTTTGCATTTTTAATATTGCACTAAATACTATTTATCTTTTTTAAAAAAGTTGCATTAGTGGGATTTAATATTATAAATTTAGTGTCCCTGAGGCCCGAAAGGTTGATGACCCCTAACATAGAGAGTAGATCTGCCCCCTAAGGGTTGTGTTAGATAAAGTTGCAAACACACTGCCCCTTCTATAAGGAGGAGCCTGCCAAATTTCAGACACAAGGCATTTTAGTAAAAGAGAATATATACTGTATAGCTTAGGTTGACCTGTTGAATCCTTAGTGTTCTCAGAGCTTGGTTGTTTGTTTGCAGATTCTGTATTAGCCAACTAGCTAGCATCATCAATTCAATGATGTACCCAGTTAGGTAATGAAACAACTGCTAACAAACAACAAACCTCAGAAGGATTTTTACCACGAATACGATCCCCTTTACAAATTTGAGAAGAAACAGAAACTTGTTTGGTGGTCTAATTCTGTGATATCAAACAGTACAGAGTCACCCTTTTCTAAGAAGCCTGACAAATTGTAAAAAGAGTGGTTTATAGCCTTTTACATTAAGTGACATCAACGTTGATTTTCAGGATGGTTAAGACAGAAAATTAACTGCACACATACACTTCGCTAACACCACAGGAAAGCTCTTTAAAGTGTGACAGCATGGCTGAAAAGCCACTATAAAGAGTTGGGAACAGCATGTAGCAAAATAGTATGACCGAAGGGCTGCTGATTAATGGTTGAACTGAAAGGTAGACTTGTCAGTCATGGCTGTCAATCACTCAACTGGTTGCCTTTTCATTCTCTCTGCTTCACCCTAGATTCTAGCAACATGAAAGCACATGTTGGCAAATGAAATACCATTGTGTAATCTTCCAGAATGTTAAATTGCTTATGAAAATTTTATGACAGCAGCAATCAGTTTCTGGTTGTTTCAAATGAAATTTAATTTGGGGAATGTGGCACACAGAACTGATCCCACACAGCCTAATTCAGCTCAGAATTTAGATGAACCAGATGCACTTCATTTAAAAATATAAATATCATTTAATTTCATTCAAAAAATACCTTTGGTCCACGTGATCTGCCAGATTTTCCCATTAGTTTCTCATCATCAAGTTCACACTGTTCCAGAAGATCCAATATGTCTTCTTCCTGAAAAGGTACATTGTTGAATAAATGTGAAAAAGTCAGAATGAACACAACATTTAGTATGTTGTGAAAACAGCCCTTTCCCCTCCCCCTCCCCCCTTATCTAACAGTGTCTGGGTCCTAAAAACAATGTCAATGGAAACTTGCAATTATTCTTGTTGGGGTAATTACAACGGTTGAAAGAAAAACTATGCCTCCACCTCCAGTTTAAATAGGGCTATTTTAATAGCTTCAAGGATTATTTTCAATTTTAATTTATTTGGCTATTTGTATTTACTTCTTCCCATAATCACCACCATTCGCTACATACTTTTGCCAATGATGTCCAAATGAGTTACAGCTGTCACAAAAGAACTCCACACTTTAATCTCTTCAGCCAGGTCCTGACAGTCCTTTCTATCTCTTCCACCTCTATCCTTCTGAAACAACAATTACACGGAGTTTGGAAGCACAAGAAAGAAATTTTGCCTCAAGGTGACAACACGAGACCTTATACCTCATGAGCCATGACAAGAGGCAATTGCAAAGTTGGATCTCACCTCTTATTTCATCCGTCATAAGAGTCCAGACTTGGTTCTGTGCAACTTCCACCTTTTCCCAAAATTGAAGGAATACCTTAGTGGGCATCTTTTTGACTCAAACGAAGAGGCAGAAAGGACTATCAGGACCTGGTTGAAGAGACAAAGTGTGGAGTTCTTTTGTGATGATTGTCCACTGTTGGCAGAAGTGTGGAGTGAATGGTGGTGATTATGTGGAGAAGTAAATACAAGTTACAAAACTGCTCAGTTCAAGGATTATTGCCTGTTTTCTTTATTAAATTGAGTTATGGAGGCGAAGACATCACTTTTGATTCAACTCCTATATAATTGATATTGCCATAATTTATTGATAGGTGCCCAAAAGCTAAACCTTTAGGTTGAAAAAGTTTTGATTCCTGTCACTAGGCAGCTGACACTAACAGCAGTCTTATACACTTATTGATCTACAAATCTATGAACATTAACATTCCACAGTGAAAATACAAGATTATGCTAACTAAACGCAGCTAAGATCACTACATAGGAATTCCAGCACAGCTGTCCATGCAAAAGCCATTTGAAACAAGCATGAAATGAACAAGCAGTTTAGCATTTCTTTAAAAAGCTGCTTGAGGTTTCAAAACCAGGCAACATCTATCAGATCTTCTCCAAGGAAAGTAAGATGACACGTTTTTCTCTTCCAGGGTGCTATTTGCAAACTTGATAGATGAGTAGCCAGAAAAAAACATATGGGGGAACAAACCATAATTGGATGCAGCATACAAAGACATAACACATGGTTTATGAATCCTTGATATATGGATCCAGCCATTCTGTTTTAAAAGTAAGCAAATGCTATGAAACCAGAAAATTGTACTTTTTTTCATCAAGCTATGTTTGAATTATTAGTAAAATGTATAGAAACAATGTTGGTTTCACTGCGGTATAAGCACAACTGTTTGACAGTACTACAAATTGGATGAGAAGAAAAAAGAATCTAAACATTTTAGTATTTCTACATAGAAATCAATTGTCTGAAACCATTAAGTCAATAACAGCACTACTGATACCTTCATCCTTTTCAAAGGGTTGTTCAATTCC
This sequence comes from Calamaria suluensis, assembly GCA_032468135.1. NCBI lineage: Eukaryota > Metazoa > Chordata > Lepidosauria > Squamata > Calamariidae > Calamaria > Calamaria suluensis. Next base: position 88,840 of record JANHFP010009908.1, read on the forward strand.
CGTTGAAGTGAAGCTGCCCTCCCAGCAAGAAATGTTTGAAAAGCTGTGGCTAACAAACCTTCATATTTTTCAAGTAGGTGTTGATCATCGGGAGGGTAAATACGTCTACAATATGAATAAAAGAGGAAAAATCTATGAGATGCGACCAATTCCACAACCCGTTCTCCTGAATACATGCTTAATTAAAATGACCTTAAACAAAATGTATGGCTTCTGTTGTATACATTTCTGGGGACTGTAGAGTCCAGGAAAAAGAACAGAAAAAGATCGAAAAGTACAGGGCTCTGGCTTTGGAAACCACCCAAATCTGGCATAAACACACAACAATGCTGCCTATCATCATCGGTGCACTTGGAACAATCTCAGCCAAGCTTATGGACTACTATAACCAATTAGAGACTACAGCAATAACACCAGCTGAACTACAAAAGACGGCCATTATTGGCACTGCGACTATTCTTCGTCAATGCTTGACTGATGCCTAAGCCTTTGGTTAAGGCTCCCCTCAGCCAGGAAGTGCCAGTGATACGGCACTTTTGTGTCATGTGTGTGACCAATTCAATTTCAATTTGCACATATATATGTGCCGAGAGCATATATAATTATATATTATATAAATATAGATTATACATATCCCCACTGCTCTCAGCATGATTGTATTTTATATGCACACCTACAGAGAGAAAGATTAAAACTACTGAGTCGGTTCTCTCTTGCAAAGAATTGCATATTTAAAAGACTGTTCATCAAAAGTCAAATTGAAGGACTGTGTAATTTACCAGACGCTCTCGCTTCTCTTCAAAATAAAGGCCCATTCCTGATAAACAGTGACTGTTCAAGCATCTGATATTTACATAACCTTTTGTAATTTTTCTGCTCTGCTATCAGAGTTCTTATCCAGCTCATCTCTCAAAGAAAAAGCATAACGATTTCCCTTGGCGGAAAAACAAGCACAAACATCAAATTGGAATTTAAATTTAAAACATTCTTGCTACCAAGGTGCAGGAATGTTCAAGTATTTTATAAGTGCAAGTATGTTGCAAAACAAAAAAAAATGACCCCGTCATATCATTTGTTCCAATTCAACCTTTGTCAGCATTCCAGAATAACCAATCTCCCATTTCCTCAAACTTTCCACGTATTAGGGTAGGCGTACAGGGTAACATTGAGAGCAAAAGTAGAAGGGAACGACAGAGAGCGAGGTGGCTGGATGGAGTCACTGAAACAGTAGGAGTGAGCTTGGGTGGACTCTAGAGGATGGTGGAGGCCAGGAAAGCCTGGAGGAACGTTGTCCATGAGTTCGCGATGGGTTGGACCCAACTTCGCAACTAACAACAACAACAAATACTGGCACATCTGGGAAAACCCAAATCTGAGAGTTCTGGGTTTTCCACCAGTAACTCAAAGCCCCAAATCCATCCCCTACACTCATCTGTCCATCACATGGCCCAATCACAACCTGTCCAAACTTGAGCCAACACTCCTCCTCCAGATGCAGGAACACAATGACCATGACTGAAAAAAAGAATGCTATCATGGCTAACTACAATCACTCCACTAAATCCCCCCCTCCTAATTTCCCAAGCACAAGAATGTGGCAGCGTGGAAGCTTCTGGTGTTAATATGACTTCCAAAGCTTCTTATTATATCAAAGTTATGAATGGAAGTAAATTACATTTACGTCGGCATAATCTCAGAATGTCTTTGAAATGGTATATTGGAAACAGCAGTGCTCCATCATTAAATAAGCAATAGAAGCAAAAGTAGAACATTTCTATTAGTTACAAGTATAGTAGCTAAACATAAGGAACCTAGATGAAGCATGGGAATGGACATTCATAGTTAATCCATTGCTCCCATGTTAGATCTCTAGGCAGAATGCAAAAATGTCAAAGCACTGTTCATTAACTCATCTGCCTCCTTTTCATTGTCATTTCTTGGCCCAAATTAACAGTTTATTTTTTCAATGCATAAGAAAAATTCAGAACTTTGTTGGCTTGAATTGCAGTCCTCAGCATCTCTCAACGGTTGTCTCATTTCATGAGTTAGACCCAGAATCTCTCCTCTCTCTGAGATTTCTCCCACTGGGGTCAGACTGATGGTTGTTTCTCCTTGGAGACAAAGAATATAACACCTGTCCTTTCTCCCTTTACTATATGCTGAGAAATTCAACAAACTTGATGGTTCATTTGTTGTTGTTGTTGTTATCAGTTGTGAAGTCATGCCTGACCCATCACGACTCCATGGTCAATGTTCCTCCAGGCCTTCCTGTCCTCTGCCATCCTCTGGAGTCCACCTAATCTCACACCTGCTGCTTCAGTGACACCATCCAGCCACCTCGTTCTCTGTCATCCCCTTCTTCTTCTTTGGCCCTCAATCTTTCACAGCTTTAGGCTCTTCTCCAGGGAGTCCTTCCTTCTCCTTAGGTGGTTCACACACAAACCATTTTTGAGTTTCCATCAAGTACAATAAATCAAGAATCTCATAAGAACGGAAAGTTTTGAGGGAAATGAAAAATATGGGAGAAATGTTCTCTTTAGTGAATTAAGTTTGATCGAGCTTTAAAGACTCCCCTTTCTTCTTTTTCTTTCTAGTCAGCAGATACAACAGCCTTGAGCCATACGGTGTCTGGTCTGAAGCCAAATACCATGTATGAGTTCTCTGTCATGGTAACCAAAGGTCGGAGGTCAAGCACGTGGAGCATGACAGCTCATGCTACAACATATGAAGCAGGTAGGTCTCTAGAAAAATTCTAGCAAAGTTTTTTTTTCCCCCATATTTAATGCTTAGTTTAATTACATTAAAAACAATTTCTTTGTACTGTCCACACAGATTGCAATATATCATAAATAGTGTTAAACATAAATTATTTTAATTGCATCTTTTTTTAGAATTCAGCGGGACAATCCATTTAACATCTCCTACTTATTTTGAGGCCAAATTGATACGCTCTAATGTATGGGATACTTCCCATATTGGATGACAAAAATAAATAAAGATCCTATTAGGGTTTTTTACCACTGCTAAGTGGTGGTTGATATCTACCACAATTTAAAGCATGTAGAAATTATGGTGATAATAATTACAATTTTATTAATAATTGGTAATGGAGTTGAAATCAGCATAGTACACTAATATTTATAATGAGAATTAAGGGTTTGCTTTCAAACTCTGAAAGACTCATTTCCTTCAGTGTTATATATTAGACTTCATTTATCTATTATTGCATTGCACAATAATCCTTTTAAAAGTACGTCCATAAAGTAATATATATTTTTTCTTATGTAAAGTTCTCAAAGGCTTTAAATATGTGATGAAGTCCACAAGTACCCGGCAACACTTAATCTTATCATGTATATGTTTCAAACCACTGTCATTTAAACTACTTTCAAATATCATCTCACATTATGCTTTCTTTACCTTTACAAAGATTTGAAATATGTACAAACATGGTGGTATGGTTTTTTTTTAGTTTTTTATTATTTATTATTCAAAAGAGGTGGTGGGAATTTGAAATAAAGGAATGGGATGAAGAGGTAAGATAAAAACTTATCTTTGTTCCAAAGTATCATACAGTATATCTTCCTTTTCTATAATTCTATTATTAATCTTCCATCTCTGCAAAGTCTCATTTTTTCTTATTCACAATCTTATCTAATAATAATAGACATAATAAATACGTTTCCCACTATATAACATTACATTTGTACATTAACGTTTCTAACTTAAAATCTCTCTATCTTTTCAATCGCAAACTCTTTTATGAATTTAGTTAATATCCTCTATTATCAATAAAACATTTTATATCAAACTTCTTTGTAAAAAACACTTAATCTCAAAACTTTTAACTGTAATTTCTTTCTTCATATCTCATTAAGACATGGTGGTTTTAAAGAACAAAGCATGGAATCATTCTAAAAAAACAATAGTGATTGGCTATTCTTCAGCTCTAACCCCAAATTTATTTCCATTCTAATCCCCAAACTATTGCCCATGTTATTACCTCTAAACTACAGATGCTTAATGATTATTGAATTTACCATTCATGGAATATGTAGCAGACGGGACTATATTCATCCTTTCTGCTTAGTAAATTCACCTGATACATGGCTATATCTTTGTCCCAAGTCTGTCCCCCTAGTAATATTGAGGATAGGAAGACTGTCAAGAGGCACATTATCTTGGTCAAGGGATCACAAGTAGTTTTTGCCAGGGAAGTCCACAAGTTGATGTCCACAACACATGTTAAAATGGGTGGTGTTTCAAATGTGTGACTATGATCCCCTCTTGACTTTTTCCATCCTTTCTGGGCACTTTGGCTCTCAAACAGAACTTTGTTGTTGTTAGTGATGAAGTCATGTCTGACCCATCATGGCCCCATGGACAACATTCCTCCAGGCCTTCCTGTCCTCTACCATCCTCTGGAGCCCATTTAAGCTCACACCTACTGTTTCAGCGACTCCATGTAGCCACCTCATTCTCTGTTGTCCCCTTCTTCTTTGGCCCTCAATCTTTCCCAGCATTACATTCTTCTCCAGTAAGTCCTTCCTTTTCATTAGGTGGCCAAAGTATTTGAGTTTCATCTTCAGGATCTGGCCTTCTAAAGAACAGTCAGGGTTGATCTCCTCTAGGACTGACCAGTTGGATCACTTTCCAGTCCAAGGGACTCACAGGAGTCTTCTCCAGCACCAAAGTTCAAAGGCCTCCATTATTTGGCGCTCACTTCTCAGCCTTTCTTATTGTCCAACTTTCACAGCCATACATTGCAACTGGAAAAACCATAGCCTTGACTATGCACAGGAAATTACATAGTTTATCGTAATTAATTCTCCTTTGTTCTGCCCTGCAGAAATCCATGTCATTTCATGGGATTATTTCTGTCCTTGTTCAGAGCTATTGAATACTGGCCCCTATGTTGGAATGTGGTGCCTGTTCTTTCAATATTGACACCTCAATATATTCATTTCCCTTACCACTTAATTCTTCTAGAATTATGATATCCTATCATTTTTGATATCACGATGATAGCCTATCATTTTTCTATGAGTGGGTTTGGCGAGTGAAATTTCAAGGGAAGTTATCCAGGCTCGCTTAACTAGAAAACTTGTAGGTATAGCAACCTGGAAATCCAGCTTGGCTGAAGATTTTTCACATTTCTGTTTTTGTAACCTGGGATAGGAGCACGACTGCCCTATTTTGAATCCTTGTGGCAATTGTTCCCTGACCTGGTCTCCCTCAAAGGGCTGACATCAATCTTGAAAACCACTCAGAGTTTCTCTTGGCCCCATCTTATATCACACCGAACTAAGACAGGCTCTTTTGAACTCAAAAGAACCAAAGTACTTTGGTCCCAAACTCCCAAGTCTTTGAAGGTCACAATCAGCACTTTGAATTGCAGAGAAAGGCTTCCTAACCTGCCTGTAAATCAAGGCTCTCCAGATTGATCTCTTTATGAAGGACTTGGCTTCTTCTGCAGAAGGTTCACAGGCCCAAATGTGACAGGCTGAATTACTGGACTGCCTCCTGTAGTGAAGCCATATTTAATAGATCTGCCTTACTGCAGTTCATAGCGATTGAAGCTTATAAATGTGCCTACATTCCCAAAGTTTAAATCCTAGACGTTTTCTTTTTGAGTCAACCATGATATCCTCTCTCTCTTTTGAGGCCATGGCAGACAGACAGCTGCAGCTGATGTATATAGGCGTAATAGTTGCTTTCAGCACTAGGAAATGAGGGTTTCCATTGTAGGAAGTTAGCACTCCCCCCCCTCCTAGAAGAATGAGGTATTTTAGGAAATATTAAAAAGGCAGAATATTATATTTCCCTGGATAGAAAAACATGTTTTAGGCAGGAAATAGAC
>JANHFP010009908.1:198199-209115 GCA_032468135.1 Calamaria suluensis
CTCTCCAGAGTATCCACATCTTTTCTATATCGTGGTGACCAAAATTGAATGCAGTATTCCAAGTGTGGCCGTACCAATGAACTTCTTTATTTCCATTGTCGTCAGTTTGCATATCAAAGGTGGCTCATATACACCTTCAGCTCTGGCAGAGAGGATGCTCTGGGTTGACTGCTACCCAGTGCATGGCACCACCTTCACAGCCAGTATTAACATTTGTAGAATCTCCTCCAATGGCCTTCAAGCTTTTGCCAATGTCTTCATGAAGTATACAAGATTATCTGCAATCACTTCCTGTTTTTGAGCCTTTCTCTGGAGTGAAATGATAAAGATATCTTCTACCTGGCTCACTGCACACAGAATAATGTTCTTCTTTGATGGTACTGGGAAATTTCTGGTCTGAATTGTTTGCTTGGGAATTGCTGGTGTGAAAAGTTACAATAATTATGTAGCTATTTACCAGACACGTCCAAATTATATTAAAGTAACCAAAATATCTTTACAATCTCCAAGGCATATCACAACTTTTGAGCACCCCTGATGTTTGGAAACTGAAAGCTGAAAAATGTGACACACCCTAATTATACCAGCTTAATCTTTTTTAATCCCTTCCTCTCCAATGAATGCAGGTACAAACATTAATTCTCCTACTGCTAATTATCCCAACACTAGAGTGAGCATTCCAAAAAGTGGACAGTAGGGGCAAAGGGTTATAAGAGTTGCCCTTTTACCCGGGGCATGAAACAAGTTCTACAAACCCTCCTCACTATTTGGATTCCCTCATTTGTTTGGAGTTTTAACTTTTCAATACTGTGATATAAAGGAAAGCTGGAGTAAAATTATAAGCACAGTCATGGTCATGTGATTTTTAATGACTGTTCAGACAGCCCCAATTACAGACACTAAATGAGGACTACCTGTATACAACACACACATATATATATAACAGGGCTCTATTTCATTATATTCAATTACTAGGAAAAATGCTACACTTTAGAGTTGTGTCATATTTTCTCCATAGACTGTTTGCTCTTTGGAACTATTTGAAATGATTGTGTGACTGTAGATTTGCAGAGGTTCATAGTCATTCATCACAAATACCCCGTTTCCTTGAAAATATGATGTATCCTGAAAAGAAGCCCTAGCATATTTTTACATGAGCAGCTAATAAAAGCCCTACCCTCAAAATAAGCCCTACTTAACCTGTACAGCCAACCGCCTGCCCATTGTGTCTGATTGCTCGTGGTGCAGTGGCCATGAGGCAAGGTGGGGTGGTGGAGCTGCCCCACACACCCCACACCGGCTTACCTCAAGGCCCCCGCAGCCAGACCATCCACACCCTGACACCTGCCTCACCGCAGCAGCAGCAGCAACCATGTTGTTGTGGCCTGTCAGCCGCTGGCCCCTTCAGCAGCTGAATCAGATGAGGAGGAGGTGTGGGAGTCAGGACCAGCATCAAGGCAATCTGAGAGCTCCAAGTGGAAAGAGGGAATGGAGTTGTCAGAGATAGAGACAGAGGTGGAGCCTGGGCCATCCATCAGCCCTCAGATGGAGAGGCCTTAGCCCCCAAGTTTAGAGGTAACTGAGGAAGAAGAGCTGGGTCCAGTACCTGATGCGCAGAAGGCAGAGGAGAGGAGAGCAGCAGGAATCTATGAGCCAAACCTTGGGATGGAAGAGCATTCACTGCTATCTAAGCTCCATCCTGGCTCTGGGGACAAAACGCAGGGGGAAGACAACTATTCATTCCCTTTGGTCAGCCACTGAACTCTGAATCCTGTCTGTGACTTATCAGACTCTTTCCTTTGAATCAGTAGAGCTGAAAGTCAGGCGTGCCTTCTGAGTTTGTGCGTGTGTGTGCATGATGCTGGAAAAAGGTGAGTGCACCTTCCAGAACTTCATGTGTGAGCATGGACAGAGAGAGAGACTCCTGATATTTAGGGCCATTTCAGGGGGAAAGGGAGTGAGCTCCACTTTCCACAGGCACTGAAAGTCTTGTTAGCCTTCTGTGAGAGAGAGAAAGTCTCAGCCTGCCTCAAAGTCTTACTTGGTAGGGGGTGTTACTTGGAACCCTGACAGAAAGATTTTTGGCCAGGGCTGCTGGTGCTCCTAATAAAGGGAACATTTAATTAACTACAGAGGGTTTGTCCTGTTTGAGAGCCGGGTCAGAACACATGTGCAGCAGGAGCTAAGTGGCACACTACTTCTGCTTGCTTATGGCCACAACAGAGAGGAGACTGAGTTATGTGATCGTGCTGCAGCCGCAAGGTGAGGAAAGTGACAAGGTGCAGCTTCACTGCCTTGCCTCATGGCTGTGGCACTGGTGCATTGTGGGAGCCAGATGGACAGAACTGTTGGTGCCATGGCTGTGAGGCGAGGCAGGTGTCAGTGCATTGGTGGCCTGGCTGCGGGGGGCCTTAGGTAAGCTGGTGCAGGGCACTTGGGGCAGCTCCATTTCCTAGCGGCAGTGGCCTCCTGTCCCACCATGAGCAAGCAGAAGTGGGCCTCCTGTACATAGGGAAAAATATGATACCCCCTTATAATAAGGCCTAGTGCCATGATGGCGAACCTGTGGCACGGGTGCCACAGGTGGCGCGCGGAGCAATATCGGTGGGCACGCGAGCGTTCCCCTAAGTTCAGCTCTAATGCACATGTGGCTGCTGGCCAGCTGATTTTCAGACCTTCTGGGCCCACCAGAAGTCGAGAAAGAGGCTGTTTCCAGCCTCTGGAGGGCCTGGGGATGTGTGGAAGCCCCTTTTTCACTCTCCCCAGTCTCAAGAGCCTTTCTAGGGAAGGTGGGGCAAATTGAATTATGGGTGTGGGCACGCAGATGCTCAAACCCCCATGGGCACCCCCCACTTTTGGCACACGATGGCAAAAAGGTTAGCCATCACTGCCCTAGTGCTTATTTCAGGACACAAAAGAAAACAAGACCCGGTCTTATTTTTGGGAAAATACGGATAAGTGCTAAAAGAAGCAGGAATCTCTGCTGAGAGCCCACTGCTGGGAGTGTGGTAAGGATGTGTAATGGAATACATGGATAACCTTGAGGAAAAAGGAGAAGAGATGCTGGTTAGGAAATCATTAGACAAGAGAGGCAGGAACCTGCAATTGGTTAACAGTCAAAGAAAAAAACTTCCCTAATGGATCTAGGAGTTAAATGTGGCAGGCAGGACATTTGTCCCTTCAGACGTACAACTTAATGTAGCCTTATAATAAAGTAGATTTAGCGCATCTGGTTTCATGTCTAGTTTATCCAGGAGGACTGACAAGACTTTATTTGTTTTTTAAGGAATATTTTAATTTTTAAAAAATTAAAACAAAGAAACCAGTAATATCATACATTTTAAAGGTCAGTTAGGACTCCCCCCCCCCATGGGAAACAGCAAATTATGATAAAACTTTATTCATATTAGGATTTGTCTGTTATGGATAATTTGGGCATTGTAGGGGAAGTGGATGTGTTTGGATAGAAGTTTATAGGTGAGTAAATATCATACAACGTTTTGCTACCAAACATGGGACCAAAATGATAAGCATTCTTATCACATCACTTAGCAGGTTTTTTTTTACTGTTGTGATAGTACTTTAAGGACATTTTATTCTTTCATTTACTTGGGGGCAGGTGAACAATTTAAAGAAAATCATTTATGAAAGGTATAAAATGTTTCTCTTTGGAAAGGAATGCTAACAAAATTCCAACTGACCACTTAATTGTTAGAAAGTCTACCATAGTTCTTTTTCTTTTATTTACATCAATTTTCCTTTCTTTTTTTCCTCTGAGTGTCAATAGCCTTTCTTTACTCCAAGCCTTCTAAGTCCCCTTAGCTTTCTGTCTTCCTTATAAGACATTTTTCAGATAGCCATTCTTCATGATCGTTGCAGCATCCCCATGATCATGTGATCAAAATTCATCTGCTTTTGGTTCATATTTATGATGGTTATAGTATCCCAAGGCCATAAGATCACCTTTTGCAGTCTTAACACAGGGAAAGTCATTGGGAAAGCCAGATTCAGTTAACAACCATGTTACATTTAACAACTGCAGTGTTTTCAGTTAGCTGTGGCAAGAAAGGTCATAAAATGGGGCAAAACTCACTTAACAACTGTCTTGCTTAGCAACAGAAATTTTGGGCTCAATTGTGTTCACATGGGTTTGGCCTGAAACCCTGCAAGTTGACTGCTAGTTGGACCAATGGACCTGATTCAGTATTTCTGGGATAAGAAGTCAGGATGGTTGCTAAATGCCTCAAATTCTCCTTACCCATCACAGAAGGGAAACAGGTTTAGATTCAAGAATTACAGCCCTTTTGATTAAAACAGGAAATATTGATAAACCTTAAAAAAAATCCTGCGTTCCCAAGTACCTTTAAAAACAAACAATAAAAGGGCTTTTGAACCTATTCCCCATTTCTAGATTGTTTTAAGCTTTTATTCATTTTTGTTTTAGGAAATTGATGGGAAGTCTTTACTGTTGATGACAAGGAACGATGTACTCACTGGACTATCATTAAAATTGGGGCCTGCACTGAAGATCTATGAATATCATGTAAAGCCTCTACAGACACAGCATCTGAAGAACAGTTCACTATAGTGGATTTTCAAACTGGACCGTGTTTTCTTCCTGCTCTTCAAAATAAACAGGCAGCATTGGTTTTTGGCACTGGAACTTTATTAAAAACAAAACAACAACAACAACACAAAACCTGTACGTGCGCATAATGAAATTAAACCAAATGGCACTGAAATAAATATATATTTATATTTAAACATATCCTATTGGATAACTTTAGCAATATGCTGTTTAATAAATGAACTGGTAGGGTGTAGAATCTCTCATTATTCAAGCAAAAGATCAGTTCAGTATGCTTCTTTTTAGTAACTCTGTGGAGTCACAAAATGGTAACTGGAAACAGAAGTATTTAAAATGGATACACTTGATTTTTTTAAACTATTGCTTAAAACAGAAGGATGACACCTCTGTTGTTGCACAAGGCCCACTAAAGCGTGGTTATATCTTTGCACAGATCCCTTTTATTTCAAATTAATTGTTCCTAATTTGGAAAGGAAACAGTGAAAGTGTTAGATGACCAAGAGACACTTCTAGAAGTTCTGTAAAAATCACAATTCTTTCATAGTTTTGAATTTGCCAAAATAACTTTTTTTTTCCAGGGGGAGCAGCTATTTTTATCTTACTAATGTTTGTTCATAGACTAATGTTTTAAAGTTATCTGCAGCCTATCACCCTGAACTATTTGGGAAGGGCAAAAGCTACATACAGAGGTTGTAAAGGTTTTTTTTGTAAGTTTGTTGAACTTGAAAGTGTGTTCTGTGAAGGAAATTTTAGAGAATGTTTGTACTGCTTTGTGAAACAAAATTCATGTTATAATTTATAAGTTATTTGCTAAATGTTTTGTTTCAGTTGTGTAAAAATGTAAATCCCTACATATTTTTACATACTGCATATTGTGGTGTGGTAAAGAATTATATTGATATGTAATTTGATTCATGAGCCAAATACCTATTTCTGGAAAGGTAAATAATTCTATCTTACAACTGTGAATCCTTACAAAGGGAAGACCTATAGTTTCAATCTGTTTAAACCAGTTCTTGAGTTCAATTGCAGATATTTTGCATCAACAAAGATATTACCTATGTTCTGATTCAGTTTGTTTGTTTTTTTGACTTTTTCTCGTGAAGAGTCTTGTCTTTTACTGAGTGTCTTTCACGTTAATAATAGAGTCAGCTGAGCTGATAGGACTTCTGTTCTTTTAATTCATGCAAGAATTTATTTCTACTTGGGAGAATGTTTACCTTGGGAAATCTAGAAAAGAAAACAACTTTAAGAAAAGGCAAAAAGTATAAATATAATCTCCAAGCCAGTTTCTTTCATTGACTTCATTTTGTAGTTATTCCATCCTTTTTGGTTTTTTATTACCAAGAAGATTAATAATCTGCTCCCTGCCAGCCATCAAAAGTTGTTTAGTTTTATTCTGATCCTGGTTACATTTATTATGAAAAACAGTACTTTGGAACTATCTGGAGCTACCTTTTAGCTTTTTGAGCTACCTGAAAATATCAGATACTACTAATAATATACAGAATCAGTTCAAAAGGTAAGCAATTTATCTTACTGACATGACCATATAACTGCAAGTTGTAGACATTTGAAGACTCAACAACATGTGACATTCACACATTTTGCTAAATTGTAGACCCATGTATTCCTAATTGCATTTCATGTTAGGTAGCTTCTGATTCCCCCCCCCCCAAAAAAAAAAGCCAGAGGCATAAAATGTGACATCATTTCTAAATAAATAAAAATGTACTATCTAGAATTATGTCACCATGTGAGAATGTAAAACCCCTGTGAGTTTCTTTCAGGGTGAAATTGTCTTAACAGTATTGGTGAATAGAAATTTGTGACAACAATTGTAATTATCTGGTCCTTTTATCTTTACTTCAGCAGATTTTTAAAAGGGCAGCACCAGCTTCTGGCTTTATGTGCCACTTTTGAAAGATAAAGTCTTGAGATACCATAAGAAATGCAAGAAAAAGTATAAGTTAAATGTGATTCTTATACATTAATTGACTACTGCTTAAGTGCAATGTTCGCCCTGAATTAATTTTTACTTTTATCTGTAACTGCTGGCTTGATTTCAGCAGCTTACGATAGAAAAATGACTAAGTTACTTGAGCATGTCAGGCACAGTTCCTCACCAAAGCTTAGAGATCACACAACAAAGTCTGCTTTAAATGAAATTAAAGACTCACTGGACAAGAATGTTGCAAGTTCCATCATGTTATAAAGAGACCAAAGGGAAGCTGCTAACTGAACTCAGTCTAAATTCTATTGAATTCAATCTCGTTTGTATCCATGTAGTAATAGCTAAGAAAAGCATTTTTTGGCAGCAGAGAGCAATCTGCTTGCTCCATTGTTAGCTCTGAGGAGTGAAAAATGTCTATGCTAATGCCACAAAACAAGAATATGTGGGGAATCTTCAGGCTTAGGATGCCCAGTTGGGTTTACCATAGGGTGGCAGATCACTTACACTATTGAAGCACAACAAGGATACACTAGAGAATTCCTTGTAAGAAAAGAGAAACGTTCATGGGAATTGGGGGTGAGGGGAAGAGTTGAAAAGAGAAAAGAAAGGAAAAGAAGATGAGCATACTAGAAAGAGAAAGATAACAATCTGTGTGACAATCATTATGGAAATAAAGATGTTTAGCTGATGTACTTTTAAAAGAGAATCTTGCCTTTATTGTGTCTCTGCATAATATTTTGTACATACAGGAGAACTATATGTACAATACAATGATATAGTGTACCATATTCATATTTACAGTTTCAACATTTCAAAATAGAATAGAATAGAATCCTTTATTGGCCAAGTAGGATTAGATATACAAGGAATTTGTTTCCGGTGAATAAAGTCTCAGGGTACATACAAGCAGCAAGAAAATTAACAAACTAATTAGCATTGTAAGTAAATGAGAGAATATTAAAAGTTGTATACACATCTGTACACCCCACTCATATTTTTCACAGGTGGCATCTGGAAGGGAGAGGGACAAGGTCTTTCTTAACCACAAATCTGACTTTTGTTATTTCAAATAAAATAGAATTTCCTCCAAACTTTTCTTTTATAAAGGTACTACCAAAGACTCCCAATGACTCGGAAAGGGCATTCCAAATGGGATGAGCAAATCTATCTCCTTCCAAACCTGAGTTTGTTTTGAGTTGCAGAAATGGGTTACATCTACAGAATGTGCTGAGATTAATTCATTGGAGTGATAATATATATACAGCCCAAGTTATATCATAGGATTTTGATGAGGATAAATCGATGACTGAGGAAAGCCAGGGCAAATGCAGTCCATAAATGTTTTCTCCTAGTGTCCTGGCATGCCCCCATTGGAGCCTGTATCTGCGGAGGAATAAGAGCTGGAGCTGGAGCTGAGGGAGATCAAGGGGGAGGCTTCATTGGCTTCGCTGGAATGTAGGGAGGAACAGGCCAAGTCAGCCCAGGGTCCTTCAGATTGGGACAGCTTGTTAGCAGGGAAGAATGGGCAGGATGACCGAGAGAGGGTAAGCAGTGGACATAAGCGACAGAGATCAGGCAATGAGCAAGGACCGCCCCCTCCTGATCCCTGGGCATGGAGAGTGGAGAGAAGGCGGGAAAAGCACAGGCTGACCCAACAACTCGGGAGGAGTAACTCCTCTTCCCTCTCCTCTTCACAAGGCACACCTAGGAACAGATTTAAGATGTGGGTAGGGGCATTTGTGGGAAACAAATGCTGAATTGGTAGAGTTTGGTGTGCTGGTACTGTCGGAGTTTGCAGGACTGTTTGCTTCTTCCTTACATATGAACTTAGTGCCTTCTTCCTGACTTTGTGGACCCATTGTTCCTTGGTTCATGGATTCATTGTTTGTTCCTTGGTTCGTGGACTCCTTTCCCTGTACCTTTGTTTTGCTGGACTGTGATCATCTAGAGACTGCCATGTCTGTGTGTGTGCACGCGCGCACACTGCTCTGGGACTTGCCAAGAACGTGGGAGTGTTTGAGAGAAAATTTGGAGTATTAAAGGGGACTTTGCATGCTCAGCTGGCTGTGTAATCTTTGTGCCTTGACCTGGGTCATCACAGTGTCTTATGTCAGTGAGGTTCAGAATGCTAATGTAAATTTTGCCTTAGAACAATCTTTTAATATAGTAGTTAACCATGTTTGAAATGTGTAGTCGTAGATCATTGGGTACTGGCTGAAACTATATGTGTGGCCTGATCAAAAATTAATCCTTAAATCAGTTTGTTCTTCCGTTCAATTTTCTCTGAAAGGTTTTTCAGAAGTGGTTTGCCAGTGCCTCCTTCCTAGGACTGAACAAAGTGACTGGCCCAAGATCACCCAGTTGGTTTTGTGGCAAAGGTGGGACTAGAACTCATTGTCTCATCGTTTCCAGCCTGATGCCTTAACCACTAACATGTTTTTGATAATATATAAAGCTAATTTAAATTATCAAAATATAGTTAACAGGAGTGCTCTCCTAAGTATTTACTATTTTTTTCCATTGTATTAAAACTTACAATGGCAACTTTTTGGAGTTGCCTCAACCTATGAAGTCTCCAGTTGTGTAACCAGGTTGCTTAGCAGCATTATGAGTAGACACACTATGGAAAATGATTTCTAAGCATGCATTGGCCCTTCTTACCCAGTGGACTACTTCAGGGCTAATGTTATCAGACAAATGCTGAGCCCAGGAACCAAGGCAATGACTGCTCACAACACACCTAGTAAGTTTCAGGATACCTCTCTTGTCTTGCAATTTATCTTGCTGTGAAAGAATCCCACTCCCTCTTTTCTTTTCCATTACGACCAAGGGCTTCAAGGTTGGAGAAAACATATTTGTTATCGGCAGGTCTTCCAAGATTTGAAATGAGAATAGCAATAGCAACAGCACTTAGACTTATAAACTGCTTCACAGTGCTCTACAGCCTTCTCTAAGCAGTTTTACAGGCTCAGCACAGCAAGAGAATGATGGCTATTCTATTCTCACCTTCCAAGGTATACAACTTCAAGATTTCATCGTGGAAAGGGAGAGGTGAATATCAAACAAAAACAAAATAGACTATTGTCTGTCCCCATTTGTCTATCATGGTCCAGTTCAGTTCATCAGCTAGAGCCAGGTTGGCTCAGCAGCTTAAAGATGCTGGATTTGTCAGTTGGAGTAGGTCAGCTCTCTGCGCTCCAGAAATTTGAGCCCTAGCACCACATGATCAGTGGTGGAATTCCATTTTTTTTACTATCGGTTCTACGGGTGTGGCTTAGTGGGCGTGGGGTGGCTTGGTGGGTGTGGCTTGGTGGGCATGACAGGGGAAGGATACTGCAAAATCCCTATTCCCTCTCCAGTCCTGGGGGAAGGATATTGCAAAATCTCCATTCCCACCCCACTCTGGGGGAAACCAGAGGTGGTAGTTGCCGATTCTCTGAACTACTCAAAATTTCCGCTACCAGTTCTCCAGAACCTGCTGAATAATATCCCTGCATGTGATGGAGTGAGCTCCCGTCACTCACCTCAGTTTCTGCCAACCTAGAAGTTCAAAAGCATGCCAATGCAAGTAGATAAATAGGTACCACTCCAATGGGACTAATAGCGGAAGCAAAAAACCAAGTAGTGCCGGACTGACCTGAATATGAAACAAAAGCCGGTGGAGGAAAAAGTTCTGGATGATACTGACACACTTGCGGAATGCTATTGGCTTCTCTGGGTGCAGAGCTAGTTTACCCCCTGTGGCACATCCTAGATAGTGCATGAGTTTGAACTGAATGAATTAATAATCTTAGGCAGCCAATCTACTATTCTGTATTAGTATTGTACACTCTGTCTTGGCTTTCATGTACCAATGCTATAGACAGGTTCATCAGCTCAATTCTGTTGCTTTCATCTGTAAGATAAGGAATTGTATGGCTCTAGAGTATGCTTATGTTTTGATACCTACAAAGTTTCATATTTAATTGAATAAACAGATTCAATTTGTTTTTGTCTTTGCTCTTTATTCACCCATAAAAGAACTAGAAATATAGAAACCTTAGAACCGAAAAACTGACAGTAAGGAAACAAGACATTTGAGACATTTTAATATTAAATCTAGTAATTCTCTAGTTGGAAGATATGATAGGATAAAAAAAGTGAACAAATGAAATTATGTAGTCAAATTTTGAACAACAGAAAAGATGACGATGATGCTATTTGATATTAATTAACTCATACTTTGGAGAATCGTCTGGGCTTTCCTATTAAAAATCTTGTTGATATGGGCAGTTTTCATACCTTTTAATAGTAATATGTAGATTTTCTTTTAGAGTGGGGGGTGCCCCGAAATTGTAAAGTGGCCAACAAGTTCCCCCCAACAGATCACATAAA
>JANHFP010009908.1:353641-364385 GCA_032468135.1 Calamaria suluensis
CATTTGTTGGGAGAGAGGCAGTATAGAAATGTAAACAAACAAACAAACAAACAAATAATAACTTAAAAGACATAAACTTTGGTGAGCTAAATATCACTTCATCAGATGCAAAGAGTGGCTAGATTGTTATAGGAAAAGGTTGGGGGTGTATGTGTAGCTGAAGGATTTCAAGTAGGATCGGGAGCTAATTAGATGGTTGACAGCAAGTGCCATAAATTGGGAATTATGAGAGAGGCGAATAACTGTACCTGTGGTTATCAGAGAAAATGAAGGAAAGGGAACATGAAAAAAGCCAGAGATACAATAGATAGAAATAAGCTAAAATTTGAATTCTATTTTTATGTGTGAGGAGAGGAAGCAGGTTTTTCAAGGTTGTACAGGGAGAAACAAAACTACTTGTAGATTCTTATCAGCCAGCACATGTTTGCCTTCCTATTTCCAGTGCCTGATTTCAACTATCAGAAGAGTTTTTAATCTAACAGGAAAGTTATGTTCACCAGGGGGCAGTACTGTGCAAAAGACTATGTCAGAAGATGAGGGGTCCCTTCTTCAGTGGAAGTAGTAGTTTTTAGAAATATAGCTTTATTCTACATCACAATTTTACATTCATTAAAGAATTGAAGTAGAGCAAGGATAGGTGATCTTTGGTCCTCTGGATGTTACTAGTCCCAACATCTCTAACAATGATCATGTTAATTGACTGAAGCTGCTGGGAATATTTATTCATCAATGCCTGTTTAGTACTATAATCTTAGGACAGTCAAAAGTAAAAGCTTTTAGCAATAACTATGGCTTATAGAAGCCAATTGATTTTCCCATTTTTTCCCATTTGTTTTTCTGTATGTTAAGCTTTTTACTTGTACATTTGTACTTGTGTTTTATTTTTTTGGGATTATAAATAATTTGATCAGATATAAAGGATAAAAAGAGAGAACTGGAGTTAGTTTTTTTTAGAGTAAGGGAAGAGTGTGCTACACTGGAAAAGAGATAATGGTATTATTTATTTATAAATTTCATATGCTGCCCCTCTCACTAATAAGACTCTGTGCAGCTTGATAAAAATGTATATAGAAAAAAATGTGGTATAAAAACTGGAACCAATGAGACAAATGAAATGGGGATAAGATTTTGTCTGGTGGAATGCTTCTAGTGAAGGATGCAATAGGAAACAAGAAAGTACATACAGACATTTAGCAACTGACTTGTATAGTGAAATTACAATGTTGATGAAAAAGTAACTGATAAAAAAGCAACAACTTTCCACATTTATAACCCTGCAGCTCTGTAAAGCAATTGAAAGTTGATGTAAGTTCTTAAGTACAATCAGTTTCACTTAGTGACCACTTCACTTAATAGCTAAGATGCTGGTCCCAATTGTGCTCACAAACCTAGACTATCTGTATAAGAATTAAATGAGGTTTGGAGAATGATTAAACCACTTGGAAGTGAAGAAAGCTGAAATAAGATTCTGAAACTTTTATTTTTACCAAGAATTATAGACAGGATATTTTTGCTTCTAGGGTGGCCTCTTATTTTTTAACTGTCATAAATGTAAAATCATAGAATATGTAACTAACTGTAACAAACAATAGCAGGCAAGTTGTTTCTTCATTATCCATTCTTAGCCCTTCTAGGAGATCTAACAACAAATTCTCTCATATGCCATTGCAGGTTGCAACAGCAGAAAATCCAGAATACAATGTTTCCTTTAATTCGTACAATGAAATTCTTTTAGAAGAAAAAAATAGTTCTTGTAAAAGAATGAGGCTTACATCTCAGTTAGCCTATCAAATTAATCTGCTCTCCTTTGATTCCTTTTCATGCCAGGAACACACAGGAAGAGAAAATGCACATCTTTCTTCCAGTACATAGTTATTTCCAAACTGAAGCCAAAATATTCATGTTACAGAATAAACGAGTACATACTGTATAAATAACAAATAGTATTTTCCCCTAAACTTGGAAAGCAGCTATTCCTTGTCCCCCTTTTTATGGGAACAGTTTGGTCAACCTTTTGGAACTTAACCATATATAATCTTAGTGATTGTTTTTTGTTAGTTGCAGGCAGGATTTTTAAAAGACAATTGCAGCATGAAAAAGGATAGCCCTCAATAGACAGGATCCACCATAATGGGTAAATAAACATGATTGCAATAATGAGATTAACATCATGTGTGATTAGATCTTAAGTATTTCTTTTTTAAAAACCTAGTAACTTGAGGTGCTCAAAATCAAATACAAAGCATTTATTTTAAACACTAGGTAATCCTTTTCTTTATACTTTCCAGAGGCATTAAACCATTTAAAAAGTAATGTATGAAAAACAGCCTGTACATATTAAGATTTTTTAAAATTAAAATATTGTAATAAAAGTATATATAAATTCATGCTTTTGCATAAAACGTTCCAGGATCTTATACTAACTTAAAAAGATTACTGCTATCAAATACAGCTGATAAATATTGTTGCCTTTTTCTCTTTTTCTTTTGGTTATAACATACTACCTTAACTATATTGATAATTCACATGCATTTGAGAAATTCAGTTTGCTAAGAATGATTGTGAGGCAAAATCCTTTATATTTTAATGACATACCACAATAAGTCCACTCCAATTAGAACAGATGCTAATAATTTTTAGACGTCTTAACATGGCGAGCTACATGTGCATGGAATAACTTATTAGGAGGACTTTAGCATGCTCTAAACATTTTTAGAATGCTACTAAATATTGCCCTTCTGGAGCCGAAAATGCCATGCATAGAATCTACTACTTTATACAGATTGGGAATGGGGTGGAGTTAAATAGCAGATAAAGGATGAATGCTGGTTCTACAGCTCACATTTACAGCCTTAAAAATCTTTATTAAGATGCTTAATTGCAGAACACGCACAATATTCCACTTATAAAACTAAACAGCTGACTATATTTACTCAGAAGCAAGTCCCACTGAGTTCAGAGCTGTTGTAGGCTGCTACTAAAGCAAACAATTTAAAAGCCACTCTGAATAACCAAACTGATTCTGGCCTAGCTCCTTCCCAATGAAAGAAATCAATGTCTGGGTTGTATCACCTCAGACAGAAGAGAGGTAGCAAAACTGACTGAATATTACAGATATGATAGTCACAAAAGAGAAAACCCTTGATGTAAAGAACTGGAACATTGTGGAGAAGCGTGTTTACATTATTCCCTAATATCCTGGTTACCTGTGTGGCTTTTTATTAAAAGGGAACAACCCCAAATCTGTGATGGTGGTGCAATCCATCACCAGAGTGTCTTCTCCTACTTGCTGGGCCACTAAAATGCCTTACTTGGCACCATAGAACTAACCAACTGCTTTCTTATGGTGGCAGAAAAGCACTCATTGCTTTGGAGTATTTGCTTAATGCCCAATTCTGAACAGTTTTTTGTCAGAAGGAAGCCCTGAGCACTGAGAGTCCAATGTTTGGCAACTGAGGTACTTTTGTGCCAGGCACCAAAACATAACTGGGGAAGGCATCCTTCAAAAGGTGTAAAAATAAAGCCTCACTTGAGGATGAGGACCTCCCTCCTTTCTCCTGAGAAGCTGACCCTTCTACCTCACCACAATTGGCTGTTAAGGTGCAGCCCTGGCACAGTGACATCTCACCACTGCCTGGACCTCTGAGGAAGGAGATTCCATAATGCTGCTTTGTACTGTTTCCAGACTTAAAAGGAACACTGCAGAGTTGGAACCACTCCTTCTATTCTTTCACATCCCTTCAAGTACATTTTTCCCATCCAGTAATTATTTACAAAGATGTCAGGTAACCCTGGGATCTGGGTTTTGGTACAGAGAACATATTCTTCTGTGGTTTCAGGGTTCAGTGATCTCAGGTGGTTCAGAGATCATTTGGATTGTGGCCTACCCCCGCCACAGTCCCCATTTGGATGAGGAGAAGAATTCATGTATTTTCTTTGCCACTGATAGTCACTTGACTAATGCCATTTTCCAAGTACTGGTTAGAAGAATCTATGCTCCTGCCGAGCACCGTAGAGGGGATCCTTGAAGACCGGTGCTCCTGGCTTCTGTCCTCAAATGAACAACAAATCATGCGCCTCATAGTATTTGACATCTCGTCATCTTTGTAAGAGTAAATTATTGGATTCATGATAGAGTTCAGCAGAGCTAGGAGAAGGAACCACCTTTTCACATTCTGAACCTCACAACGGGTGCAATTCAAACCATCAAGGAGTAGTACTACAAGTCCAGGAGTCCAGCACACAATAAAGGCACCTACGTGGGGAGAACAGAGGAAAGTTTTAAAACGATTATTCAAAAGCAAGTTTACATTTTCTAAAAAAAAAAATAATGCAACATCCTAAAATGTATAGGCCTAAGACAGTACTAGACTTACACAATTCACCAATAGATCGTGATGGGCAAGATTCCATTATTTTACCCTTGTGCAATTTATTTTACCTTTAAAGGTCTTTAAGCACTTTTTTACCTGCTTCTAATGAAAATATCCCATACCCACCAATGCTCATTGGAACCCTTGAATCGGATAATCTGCAGAAGAAGACTCAACTTACTCTTCCTCCAAAATTCTCTGTTATTATTGCCTAAATTGTTTTTAAAAAATCAAGATATCATGGAGTGCTACAAGATATATTTTATGAATTGATATGTGCATCCACGTGAATTACAAAGACTTAAATTTTCTCCTATTGCTATAATACCCTATATTGTAAATGTTTGTTATAAAATCTTTTTTAAAAAAATCCAGGCTGGGATAGAAGAGGAGGAATTTTGAGATGGCAAAAGCTGGAATGAGTATCAACTTACATAATAGTTGTTTATATCCAGTGTTTACAAATTAATATGTTATGAAAAAGAGGAGCTCTGGTGGATTAGGTAAGAGTTGGTCATATGATTCCACAGGATCCTTTCTAATCCAGTCCTGGAGTAAAATTTGAGAGTATAAATTCATCAGTACTTTTTGCTTGAGGCAATGCTCCTTAGAAATTGGTAGAATGATGTAACATTCCGGTGGTGTATTACAGTGGGAGTAAGGAAACAGCAGTAATGGGCAGAAATCAATAATCTTTCTCTCTACTCCATCACTTTCTCTTTGAGAATAAATTAGTCTAGCCTCTCAATATTAAAAAAAACATCCCTACCTTACATTCAGTTTTTATCGCTTTCTAAAGATATTAAATCTGAGTGAATGCCGGAATTCCTGAAATGTCATATTGCTTAGAAGGTACAATAGAGGGAAAAAAAAACCAACTTAAAACAGATGTACAAAAAATGCAAGAGCATAATTGTGGAGTCATAAGGAATCAAGCTTGATTTCCAGGTTCTAGGCAACCCAAAATATCATTGAATTTGTTCACGTAATACAGTGCAAGTCAAATGAGAGTTTAACTAGTTTAAATCAGGCAAGATCTCTTCTGGTATCTGATTGAAAACCATGGTTAATGGCTTACTTCCTGCTTAGATTTTTTGGGGTCCACCACTTCCTTTTCTGTCCAAAAAGGACAGTAAAAATAAAAGTACAGTAGATGAAGTAGGCACCATTGAATCACCTAATCTCATTACTGTCTTATAACAGTACAGAAAATAAATATGTCGAGAAGGTAAAAATAAACGCAGCAAATCTTATTTACTTGTAATAATAGCACCACCCATTAAAAGATTGGTTGAAGGAGCTTCAGAACAGAATGATTACTAAAGTGTACATGAGCAAGTTAGAAAAGCTTAGGCAGTACAGCATTTTATTTTATTTACATCCCATTACTAAATTCCAAGTTAGCCTATTAAATTAAAAATTAAAACTACAATATTTAAAGAGGCTTCTGATATTAAATAATTACAAAGCATTCAGATGCATTATGTCTTCATATCTGGTGCCAACACTGCAAGTTTGTGCTCTAGGATTTCAGTGCAAACAAGAAAGGGAAAGAGAGAAAACGGCTATGCATAAACCAAGTGTGTGCTTAGCTGAAGCCACAATTGCAGCCCATCTTATAAAAATAGAAAAATTACAGCTCTGCACAAAAGGCAGGCGGTAGAAATCATACAGAGGAAAATCTGGGTGTTTTTTTTAAGTCACCATTTATATTTCAAGTAGTCTGTCCCCTCTTTTCTAAAGTTTACAAATATTTTTGTAAAGTGTTCTTGTGACAACAAGGAAGTTTTCTTCAAAAGTGGTCTGGATATCTTTTTACCAGGCAGATATGGAAACAAATGATTCAATTATGTGCCTAGAATTCAACTTGGCAGTACATCATCCAACTAATATCCAGTTCAGTAACTCTTAGGACATAGGGAAGGGAGCTGAGTTCAGTTCCTACATGTGTCCAACTTGCTGTGCAACTTCACTTTTCTGACTGCAAAATGTGAATAAGGAATATATAATCAAGATTGCATGTGAATTTTACATGCTTCCATTCTGCACCACATGAGCATGAATTGTACCTAAAAGAATGCTGAAGCCTCCAGATCAAATTTCATTCCTGGTGATTCCACAATTATGTTCTTCCGGTTTTTTTAGGAACGATAGGAAATGGTTTGGCATTTTTTCTTACAGAATGCTTTTCAACTTCCTAATCTAGTTTACAGCCCCAAATAATTTAACATTCAAAGCACATTCAACCCAGAGGATTTAATTTGAAACATTTTCAGATGTTGAAAAAAATTCTTATAAGTAATAATTACAGAAAGAATTCTCAGGATAGATGATTTTAAGCAACTTTTTCAATCTGCTGCTCTCCAATGTATTGGACTACAATTTACATAATTCCTATTGAGGTCAACATCATAGGATTTGTAATCCCACCATATCTAGACAAAACCAAGTTTGGGGGGAAATTCAACTTTTAAACATAATCACATCTAATTTTATTTTTTTTCCTGAAATTTAAGCTATTTTCTGAAATTGAGCTACTATGGTGCAGTGGTTAGAGTACTGCAGGCTACTTCTGCTAACTACCAGCTGACTGCAATTCAGCACTTCAAATCTCACCAGGCTCTAAGGTTGACTCAGCCTTCCAACCTTCTGAGGTCAGTAAAATGAGGACCCAGACTTTTGGGATAATATGCTGACTCTGTAAAATTGTGTAGAGAGGGCTGTAGAATCACTGTTAAGTAGTATATAAGTGCTATTACTAGAATTGGCATGCAGATGGCTAGTCTTTTTATGTTTTGCAAATATATAAATATTAGTATATTTGGAACAACATTGAACAGGACAAGTAAATAAACTGGAATGAAGCTTTTTAAGGATTTTTTAAAACCCCACCTCTATTAGTTACCTAAGTAACTCAAGGTAATGAACATATATAATATAATATTTCCTCCTTCCATTTTCCCCACAACAGCAACCCTATGAGCTGGATTGGGCTGAGAGAGAGAGAGTGACTGACCCATAGTCACCCAGCCTGCAATCATGCCTAAGAGGGGACTAGAACTCAGAGTCTCCTGTTTCTGAACCAGCACCTTAAATCACTGCACCAAATTTTCATAAATTTTTAACCCATTAAGGAATAAAAGTGTTCTAAGTGGTACCCATTTCTTTCAAATATGATACTAAAAATGCAAGTATGTTTGGTCTGCGAGACTTATTTTCTTCATATCAAAATAACTTTTTTGTTTCTTTCTTAGAACAAGGGTGATTTTGAGACTTAGAAGATATTCTGTAGCATTGCTACAGTATTAACTCCAGTCTTTTGACTGGAGTGTTTACAACCTAAATCTAATTTCTCTTAAAGTCTTTTCTTAAAACTGCATTGATAAATCCTCTAGCTCCAATTATTATGTCCTTCATTCCACCTTCTTGAAAGAACATTTTTAAACAGCCACTCAAAACATTTGCATACTGTCAACGTAAGCAATATATGTTTATATGAAGAAAGACTTAGGGGAAATAATAGCATTTCTTCTGAAACATAGGCATGTCACAACGAGGGCTAAGCACCCTTCAAATTAGCAAACCAAAAGTCTTGTGCTGGCTTGTCTGGTATGCCATATTCTTTCTTTTCAAAAAGTTGTTTTGTATTTTTAGCCAAGATGCTTTTGTAGAAAGCAAACTGAGAAGCTTCTAGAACAATCTCTTCAACGAAGCAGCTTCTATATACTTTGAGCTGCAACCCCATCATCACCCACAAGCACAATGACTGAAGGTATCTGAAATTGCCCAAAGTCAGGAAACACTGATCTGAAACATGAAAAAGCATAATATTCAAGAATAGACTTTATGTAGTATCATTCAAAAGTTTGTACATTTATAGCTTGATACATCATGAATTCAGGACTGTAATGACTGACTTAATTTTTTTTACCTATATCTTGGTATATATTATACAATACATAATACCTATAATTTGTACATGTTTTGTTCGTAATTCCAATGTTTTGGTACAGTGCTTAATCATTCTTTTAACCACTTTTTTCTAGTTATGATTAACTACTTAAAGCTTCATTTCAGAGGAAAGCAGAGAATATTAATCTGACGCAGTTACTAAACAACAATTGAGTGCATAAATTTGGATGACAAGCGTATACACATCTGGTTTCTAGTCTTCTGTTTCAAAGGAATATGAACAAATGAATAAACTGGACAAAATCTTTTTTTTTCTTCTTTTTAAAAAAATCTTAAATAGAAACAAGGATTTTATTTTTACAGGTTTCCCTCCTTGGCTGCAGATAAGAGTTTTTAGTCTGTGAATGTGGTCAATTGTATGAAGCAGAGCCTATTATGCAAGATGAAGTGAAAATTAAAAGCAATGGATCAGAAATAAGGAAAACAGTTTCAAGCATCCAGAGTCTGGAGAACAGATGAAGAAATGGAAACCTTCATAGACAATTGTTTCTTCAAACACTTTTAGCAAACTGAATCTTAGCAGTCGGCATACAATCCTGTTAGTCTATATCAGGGGTGTCCAAACTTGGTAACTTGTGGACTTCAACTCCCAGAATTCTTCAGGCAGTAAAGCTAGCTGAGGAATTCTGGGAGTTGAAGTCCACAAGTCTTAAAGTTCCCACGTTTGGACACCCCCGGTCTACAAGATTTTTTAGTCTAAAGAATCTATGCCTTGTGTTTCCAGTGATGATGCCAGCCATGCTACCTAGTTTGATATAGAGCTATTCAATCCTCTACCTTCTTTCTTAAAAAGTTGTCCAAAAACTCTGATAGCAAAATAATTTTCAATAGAGGCTCCCTAACAGTCAGGCTCAAACAAAGAGTTCAAATTCAGGAATTGCAGCATTAGCCATAGAGAAGTTTCCCCATTGGCTCAATGCAACGAATCAATATCTAAGAAATGGAAAACTAGTTTTGGGGAATAAAAATAAGACATTGGACAATTTAGGATAAATGAAAGCAGCACAATTATTTTTCAACCACTAAAATACGCAGATACAAGGAGTGGAAACAATCATTTAAAAATTTAGGTAGATTGTTATCTCTAAACATAATAGGAGAATTAGAAAGTTCTGAAAAGCAATTGCAATGACGCGCAACCTTAAAGAAAATACTTCTGTTCTCCTGAGCAAATTAGTCAGTTATAACTTACTGCAAACAGAGCCTTTATCTGATTTCTGAACATGTTTCTATCAGTTTAGATTGGCTAGGTGCTTTTACAAGCAGTTCATACTAGAAATCCCCTTTTTCCCCACCCAAAGACAATGAAACATACTTGAAACTTTGCAAATATGTGCATTGAGTGCACATATTTGCATTAAGTCTCTTGAAGTATCTAATAAGTACAGCTAACAAGAATTAGAGTAGAGGTGTTCAAACTTGGCAGCTTTAAGACTTGTAGACTTCAACTCCCAGAATTCTACAGCCAGCATAGCTGGGAAGTTGAAGCCCACAAGTCTTAAAGCTGCCAAGTTTGCCAGATGCTCTTTGGATTTGTAATGCTGACCATGGATGTTAAAAGCTGAATCATGAATGCCAACTGATCTTATTTGAAATCAAAATTTCAGAATTAGTGTTATGACTCCTAACTAGGGTAGTAAATCTTTTCCTTGAAATGTTCCTTCAATCTAATGACTGCAGGAACTCATCAGCTGGGCTTCTGACAGGAAAAAATGTTGCCGCTGAATTTCTGCTGACACACAACTTCGCAGAAGAAGAAAAAAAAGCCCGGAAACGGACAAGGAGTAATCCTATTCAGATTTCAAGGCCTCCCTGCTTGAAGATTTTTAATCTTTTAGGCTGCTAAATACCTACTATGCTTTGGAAACCAATCCACAATCTTAAGACCTGTCCTAGAGGTGCAGGTTTACAGCCTTGAATTCCTTGAGAAAAAGGCCTTAGGATGTTAACTGTCACCCTTAAAGGCTGATCAGAACTCTGAACATTGAAGTAATTAATGACAAATTGAGTCTTGACACCAAAATGGTGTCCACCAAATTTATTTCTTTGTTGTCTTCTGTAAAATGGATTGACAGCATTCCTCTATAGAGGAAAACAACTAAACATTTACATCTGCCAGGTTTACATGGATCTACATCCAGATTTAGATTTTGGATTTAGACAAAATTCAAAAATATGTGATTGACTTCCGATTGGCTCCATGCTCCGCTGCAGGCGTCCTCTTCATGGGTGTCAGTCTTGGGCTCCGTTTAAGCCGCTCTATCAGCGCCGAACAGCTGTAGAGCGGCTTTGGAAGCCTTCCCTCCAGGAGGAGGGAAGGAGAGCAAGTAGCATGGGTTGAGCCCCCCAAGTCCCCCAGGATAATTTATTCTGGGGGGTGGAAGGAAGGGCTCCCTGAA
>JANHFP010009908.1:369780-382550 GCA_032468135.1 Calamaria suluensis
TTCACCTTAATTTTCATTTGGAAAATTAAACTTTTGCTTTTGTTTCAGGCAAATTACATATTTTCCAGGCACAGCTGTAAATTTATTCTCCCATCGGTTACGGATGGATAACATTTGCTACCAAGCTGGTAGCAAGAGTTCTCAGCTACAAGTGTTTATATACCCAAAGCACAAACACAGCCATGGCTCAAGGTTGTAGCCAACCAGTGTAAGTGGTTTTTACACTATGTTAAAGCCATTTTGGGATATCATTTATTAACACTGGCAGTTTAACAAGAATCTGCTTTTTTTTCCCCCAGCCAAACCTGCTGCTGTAAATGTTTAGCATGCTATTAATCTCTGTTGTGTAGCCACTCCAATTATCCCCATGGTATTATTTATAAACACAGGAATCCCCAAATACAGTCTTACCAGATGTTGGACTAATTTGTTTTAACAAACTTTATTTTAAGGAATATTTTATGCAGGCTTCATTTTGTTTTTCCTCAGGACTATTAATTCAAAACCAAAAATATCTGTTAAGTGGAATAAAACATTGTGTGTTTAAAAGTCCCATACATTCTAACCAAGGAGGAAGTTTACCTGATCTGTTATTTGTTTCCAGGTAAACATTTATAGATTCATACTAGAAGTGTGGTTTGTGCCTCATCGTCTTCGACACACTGCTGCCAAGTCTTTTCTTAGGGATTCTAATATGAAAAAGAATACCCAGTGAACAAACTTCCTCATTTATTGTGTTAAATCTCAAATTCATTTCAGAGATTCCAGATTCAGTTTAAAAGTAAATACATACAACAAGGATTGTTGAAAGCATCAAGAAACATGCATGGCAAGATTTTACATTTGCATGGTGAAAATATGTATCGTATATTATGTAACGTACCCAAGGACTGCTTTGTCAATCAATCAATCACTCCACCCAAGGATTGCTTTGTCTTTTCTATTATTTCAACTACTATTGAGTCTCCAAACTCAATTTAAGGTAAACTGTAGCACTGTAGTATTTTATTTATTTTTATTTGTTAGATTTCTTCATCCCACCTTTATTACTTGATAAGTAACTCAAAGCAGTGAGCATACCTAATATTCCTTCCTCCTATTTTCCCCACAATAAGCTTGTGAAGTGAGTTGGAATGAAAAGAACTGGCCCAAAGTTACCCAGCCGGCTTGTGTGCCTAAAAGTGGGATTAGATGTCTCCTGGCTTGGTGCCTTAATCAGTCGGCCAATGTATCTGTTCTGTTCAATAATGCAACACATTCTATGCACTCATAACATTTTCTTTGTATATAATGAAGTGCAGATTAGAGTTTAAGGCAGACTGCTCACTGCTGACATAAAAAATTAGACTAGTAGGATTGAAGGGATTTTATGTTTCCCTGTTGTTAAGTTTCCTTATTAACACATATATCCCATATCTTAAATGAACCAAATAATAGAACATAGCATTACCACCTACTTGGAAATTTGAAGGCAATGAGGGGAAATGAAGAATTTGATTGGTTAGTACAGGAAATTAGTTATTGAATGGTTCTGGTGACCATTTGGGAAGATGAGAAAATGTCCACAAGCTATAACAAATCATCAATGTAAACTGATATAAATTGAGAGTGTATGAATGATGCTTTTCCTGAAGAACTGTGATAGGAATTAAGATCATACAAAGTGCTCTTCTGTGTTAGGTCAAAGGCTATGTTCAGTGGTGAGTTTCAATTTTTTTTACTACCGGTTCTGTGGTGTGTCTTGGTGGGTGTGGCATGGCTTGGTGGATGTGGTAGGGGAAGGATACTGTAAAATCTCAATTTCCTCCCAATCAGCTGGGATTTGGGAGGTAGAGAATAGATGGGTGTGGGGCCAGTCAGTATTTTTACTACTGGTTCTCTGGACTACTCAAACTTTCCGCTACCTGTTCTCCAGAACTGGTCATAACCTGCTGAAACAAACCTCTGGCTATGTTAGTTTGCTCACTATAAACAAGGAATAAAGGACAATGAAGTCAGAGCTGATTTCAAAGCCATGCTTTGTGAACACTATAAAGAAGGAATTAGTACCCATTTGAACATGAATCAAATAAATTGTGGCAGCTCTGAACTAAAAATAAAAATCTTAGTGACATGGCTTGAGTAATGATTGCTTTAAGTGGACCAGAAAGTCTTATTTTCAAAAGCCTTGTTCTAACCAAACATTATCTCAAAAAACCCACATTAGATGTTTTCTTTCTCCTTATCTTAATTTCCCCACCCCTTCAAGGCAGTGATGCACAGCAATAAGAACAGAAGTAGACACACACATTCATGAAAAGGAGAATGATAAAGCAGATACTTTGATCTAAAGAAGAAAAAACAAATACTTGCAACTTCTCATAATTAAAATAAAAAAAAAGTAATTGTATCTTTGTTGATAGCACACTCCCATTAAACCATGAAGGAAAATAGGTATTAGATCACATAAACACTAATAGATGAAAATGTTCAAAATTTACACTGCTCTTATTTAAACAAATTTAGAGTAACTGTTCTGGTATAACTTTTATCAAAAGTTCCATTGAAATATAGATTTCAATTTAAGCTGTTTTGAAATGTGGCATTACTCTGATGTTAGCTCTGAGGATAAGGAGCCTGCATGAACTGGCAATAATGTATTTTACTTTATAGTAAAATAAATGTTTTTAATATTGCAACATTAAAAAAGTACCGCAAGGATATCAGGCAAAAAGTGTAGAAACTAGGTAAATCCAGTAAGATGATTTTGGTGCCAAGAACAAAGCATTTGCAATAGACAAATTTATTATTTGGTTACTTTAAAAGTCCAAAAAGCTTTGTTTTCTTAATACTGTACTGTATTGCTCATAATCTAATGCAGTAAAAAAAGCAATTTTCAGATGTAATCTGAAGCATGGGGATTACCAATTAATGAGACATCACACCTATGTAATTAAGAAACACAGAGCTAACGATAGAAATACACAGACAAAAAAGAGAGTTCTTTTTTTTCCTGGAAACGATGGGGATGTGTTGATTTCTTTTAACTCTAAGTACTTCCTCTGAGTTTGTCTCTGAAAAACCACAGTTTTCTTAGCTGATTTTAAACCATTTCCTTTGCACACTGTCCTTTCTTAACTTCCCAGACATTTCTCTGCAAACTTGACATGTTCAGCCTAAAAGTAACTGAATATTCCATTAAAATAATAAATATATTTTACTTTAGGTTGAATACTTAGGCATTTTGACATTGAGAACACAGTAATGGTTGAAATTATATATAAAATGACATTTTATATATAAAATGTGTATACATGTATATGTATATTATGTGTGCGTGTGAAATTAAGTTAATATACCTTTGACCACTCATTCTTTGATTTGGCTTCTGATATGCCATTTAACATAATGCAATCACTTTAGTCATCATTTAGAAGAACTGTGTCTGTTCTTCATTAGAGATAATGTTACAGATTTTCATTGTTTTCTGGTGATTATCTCCAATTTGTTTCTTATTCCAACACATTTTAAATGGTATCAAAAAGTCAGTCTTATTTCATTGGTTCCTCTGCTTTGGTTCATGGAAATAGCAAAAGGTGATAAAATAAAGTAGCTTTCAGACTCATCTATTTAGGCACTTCAAGAAGCTTTCAAGAATGGACAGGAAATCAATAGAATAACCTTCTTCCACCTCAGTTGTTCTGTAGCATAGATAGGGTTGATATTCAGGAAGTAGCCTGTAGCCATCAGACTATTAGCCATTATTAATCTGATTTTCCATTAATTTGTCTAGCTCATCAAAATATATGACCATCACCACAGTAGAGGGCAGCAAATTCTGTAATTTAAATATTCATTGAATCCACCGCTACCGATTAATACTGCCTGCATACAACCACATTTCCTGGAGTGGAAAACTATTTAGAACTTTGTAAGTGTTCTTAAGTGTTAGCAAGCCTCAGTAAATGTCAGCGGAAACTCTGTGTACAATCTTGGCTATTTTCCTGATTTACAAATGGTTGTTGTGTTATACATCTACATAAACTGCAGCTTCACCGAAAGCACCGGCTATTGAAAGCATATGTGGACAACTGTTTTTTCAAAGTCTATGGAAAAACAATAATAGTAATAAGTGATAGGTATACTATTGGAAGATCTGAAGGACCAGTTTAGGGGAAAATCTTTATGGAGAAAATTTACATCATTGTTAATAATCAAAACCAACTTGTGGTGTGTAATGAATCAATTGGAAGTAGAGGTCGCAACAGAAGCTCAACATTAATATTCAATAATGAGAGAATCTCATTAGAAAATTTCTTGTCTCTTCTTCCCCAATTCACAATATTCATTCTGCCAAAATTTCCCTCCCTTGGTGTAGCTTTGACAAATACAGGAAAAGAGAAGCAAGTAAAAGAAAATATCCATAACAAAAACCAGATATTCTTCCCTTTCTCTCCCCACAAAGATCCTGGCCAATTTCATTCACTTACTGGGATTTCTAATTGGTTTATAATGGCAATTTCTTTTCTGCTATAAAAACAGATATCCATTTCACCAATGATGTTGTAAGCATATATACTGGCCAGGCAAAATTCTTATTTGGCCATGAAATGTGTAGAAAATGACAGCAGTTGGCTCGAATTCTTTCAGAGGTACTTCAACATGAACGATGACTAGTTAGGGTTCTCAAATAAACTTTCTTATCACATTGTCATAATTTGCAGAGTAAACTATCAAATCCTATGTATTAGCATATTATGCTTCAATTTCTCTAGCACAAGGGTGTCATGGTGGCGTCATGTGATGTATTGCAACTTTTCTCCCCTTTGCTAAACTTGTGTGTGGGCTTGGCCAGTGTGTGATGCATCTGGCCTGTGGCCTGCAAGTTTTACAGCCCTGCTCTAGCAGTTTGGCCAATCCTATGATGTTTACTCAAGAGCAAACTTTCAGAAGCTCCTTTGAGTTTAAAGGTACACAGAACTGCAGCATCATATTTCAATGGCTAATGGAGGGAAGTACGGGCATTCAAAGCAAATAAAACCAGCACTGACTAATACTGAGGTTTTAGGGAGAAAAATGCTTACATAATCAAATGAGCATTCAACATCTGGCAATTTTAAGTCAGCTTGATGAACCCCAAACCAGAACAATATATATAGCTGAGGGTTGCAATACTGAACAAATAAATTATGTTCTGAGAAAAAAACTCACAGTACTCCATTGTAAATATCCAACAGGCCAAAAAAAGAGCTACAATCACCAAGAATTACAATATAGTATTCAAGAAGCAGGTCATATTTAAATACTTTAATATAAAAATATTTATAAAGCAAGTCACAATTGAAAAGTGTGTTACAACTTTTCCTCTTTAAGATCAGCTATTGCAATCAATTTATAAACTGTTCATCCAACACTTTTACTACACATTTTTAGCTTTAGTTGTTGACTGCAGAAAAAACTGCTGCTTTTTTCCCTTGAACTCCATTAAAGTCATGAATTTGTGGAAAAGACTTGCACGCACAGTGTTTGCAATAAATTCAAGTTGGCCAGCTTTCCAGCAGTTTGTTGACAATTTGGACCATGCCAACTATCTTTAATTAATAAGTATAAGGTTATCATCACTTTTTCGCCTGTGGAAAGAAAAAATAGTTCATTATTTTAGATCAGCAAAGGAATAAAAAAATGTTGGAAGGAGGTATGAGTGGACCAATCAAAATATTAGCAACTTTGACCTAAAAATAATCGGCTAACTCAAGTACTAAAAGTTACATAAATCGGAATAATAAAATATTATTGAATAGGAAACAGTTACTGACGAAGCTTTTACAGGAATGAATTGGAAGAACCATCTGTCCTAGTTGTTTTAATCTATATTTCTACAATCAGAGATTAGACTCATCCCATGTCTAATTCTGTTATGTGAAATCTTGTTTATTTCATCATCATTATCTAGTCGTTTTCCTACATGCACAGACCCTGTCCTCAGAGTGTTTATAAAAGACATACCTGTTTTCCTTCTGTAAAAGTTGTTACGCTAAAAATCTTTTTCCCCAGAGTAAAGAACTTGCAAATTTATATTTTGCTTTGTTTTCTGTTTCAGTCACTTTATACCAAAGAATGTCTGCTGATTACAGATATCTTTGAATTCTACACCACCCTATTTTGCCTTGCCTTGCCTCTTCTACAGCTCTCCACACCAATGACTTCATTCTCATCCATTTCATCCTATTATCTCTTATGAGCCATTTTCTTAAGCCAACTTTTTCTTGGCTAGCTTTCTATAGTCCTGCTCTTCTCTTCAACAACATAAAGATTTGCTGACTTCAGCATTATGATTTCTTCACCGGGCCAGCTTGTTTCTTCTTTGAATCCTCACTATGGTCACAAAAACAAGCTTGAACCTCTTTTCCTGTCATAACTGGATTGCATCTATTTCATTTATTACCAATGTAATAACAGATTCTACATATATTCAGGAGCTGCAGTACAGGTTTTATGCAAGTATTATTCATACAGCTTACGCCTATACTTAAAATTTAATTCAAGGTGATATGAAGCTGCTCTCCATGTTATATTTGAAAATAGAATTCTTGAATCTTGAAAATGCAATTTTCTTAAACTGTTGTTCGACATGCATCTTAATTTTAAACATTTGGGAATGTAATTGTGATGTTTATAGAATTTTCAGACCAACAATGCAATTCCCATGTCAGAAGATCCTGTGATCTCATTCCTAAACCACAATGTGTTTTCTTTGTTATTGGCTTTGTGCATTTTATTTAGTTTTATGGGAACAAGGGTGCTAACCATGTTTTTTTAAATTCTCTATTAACATTATACATAAACCCAGTTATGAGAAAGCTGTTACCTCTTTTTAGCTGGTTTCAGATGCTTGTCAATAAACTTATTAAGTAAAGATAAATAGTAGATTGTTGCAGAATTAGAACAAACATTCAATGTTTTTATTTATTTATTAATTTGGAAAAATATAATCAATGACAACAAATTGTTTTATGCCATAATGGAAGCAAACCTAACTGTTCCCAGAGCAGAATTCTTCCTCAGGAAAAAAAAATTGTGATGATTCCTAAATCAATGATTAATTTCCTAAATTTCAAGTCATTTTTCAATGATAAATTCAAAAGGGGAAAGAGGGCTTCAAAGTTCCATTCATGTTTCTAGCTGTGTTTCTTCAGAGAGTCCATAACAAGGAAACTTAAGTTTATAGTGTACAGGAAAAATACATAATGGAATCAGTGGAATAAAATACTGACCTCATACAGCAACAGAGGTTCGTGAATGTCCGCTGCCCTGGGCCATAATTTTCATTGTTAGATTCTTTTAGAAATGCATGAAGATCTGTAACTGGGACCCCAGTTTGTTGGTATTTCTGAAATAGGAGTGTACAGACAAATCTCTTAGGAAACAGTTTGACTCACACTAACCTACACGGACTTCCCATTTCTTCACCTATTGTGGGAAAGGGAAATGATTTGTGAGAAGAGTTGTCATTTGAGCAGCCTCAAATATATTGGAAGGTTAAAATGTAATGTTATTTAGGCTGCTGGTGAAGAGAGAAAAGTGCTTTTTGGTACATTTTATCTTCTTACCTAATTCTGTTAGAGCACTTCATCTATTACTTAATGAAACCACAAATATCCGTTCACTTCCTTGATAAGTATCATTCAATTTGCTTTATGAGTTATGATTGTTCATCCTGAAAGTGGTTCTAAAGTGATGCCGTTAACTTTCTTACTGTTGTATAAGGATGGCTCCTGCTTTTCCCCACCACTTCCCGTTTACTCTTCTACCCACTCCAGAAAAGTTACTATAGGTTTGGTAACAACGTCACGATTGAAAAATAAGAAACCCTAGGAAAAGATTTCTAGTATATGATTAACAGGCACATAGGTAAAGGTTTCCCTCACATATATGTGCTAGTTGTTTCCGACTCTACGGGGCGGTGCTCATCTCTGTTTCAAAGCTGAAGAGCCAGCGCTATCCGAAGACATCTCCATGGTCATGTGGCCAGCATGATTCAACGCCAAAGGCATACGGAACGCTGTTATCTTCCCACCAAAGGTGGTCCCTATTTTTTCTACTTGCATTTTTACGTGCTTTCGAAACTACTAGGTTGGCAGAAGCTGGGACAAGTAATGGGAGCTCACCCTGTTACACGGCACTAGGGGATTCGAACCACTGAACTGCCGGCCTTCTGATCAACAAGCTCAGATGTCTTAGCCCACTGAGCCACCGCTCATACATGCTATTAAATCACTCTTTAAAACAAGGGTCCACAATTACTGGCCCACAGCCGTGGCCTGTTGGAACCTGGCCTGCATTAAGTGGTGGGTGAGCATGCACGCAAAGCTACATTTTTGCAAGCGGTGCACTCACACGCAAAACCATGCCCTCTTCCTCTTACCATTGTCTGAACACAAAGTCAGAAAGGTTGGACACCATTACTTTAAAAAACTACTGTATCCAATGGGTTTCTATGATTTTTCAAGCTCACACATAACGTTTTATGTCTGAATGTTCCTGTAAGTGAACGCCAGACCACCTTCAAGAAATAGTACTTACCTTGATGGTGTCATAGGCATCTGTAATGAGGGCAATAAAGAGGCTGAGTATCATATATATGAAGAGGCTAATGAACGAATACAGGTATAATCGACTGAATAACCAGACTATGGTACTCTTCTGTTGGATCTGAGCAAACGTAGCAAACATGTCATCACCATTGACTAAAGAAAAGAGGCATTCGGCTACCGTGTTCATATCTTCAAACTAGAAGTAGAGAGCACAGAACATCACCGATATCAGAAACAGTTACTGTGACATTTCAGAGTAGTTTTAGTCCAATCTTCTTAAAATAAACAGGTTAGAACTCATTATTAAAACTCAACACATTACTAAACCTGGACTGAACAAAGACAACAAAATATCTGTAGGGTAAAAAAATGTACATTTCAAAAAGTGAGTGCAGGATTCACATCTCAAATATAGCATATTGTTTAAAGTTGTATAAATGTGCTATAGTATTCGGCATAGGTTTTTTTTATAGCAAATTAAGCACAAATCATAATTCTAAAAGCTGCTTTCTATGCTAAGTGTCAATATAGTATTAATACTCTTTAGGCAGCAGATTTATCTAAACCTTTTTGTGTCAACCTTTTGGTGGATAGAAGTTCCATATGATATGCAGAGGAGACTGAAGATTGGGGCCATAAAGTTAAATGAATAGGGCTGTCCTGCACTCAGAGAACAGCATTTTCCAGAATGGAGCTTAAAAATTTGTGAATTTGTCCTACTGAATTTTCAATATTTCTGCCTAAATATGACATAAAATAATCTCTGTTCTTCGCATGTCCAAAAGCTAGAAAGCAGAACTTGATCAGCAGTCAAAACACTGGTGTTTTTTTCATTTATTTATTTACTGAGGAAATGAGTCAAAGATAGATATTTATGTGTGGTAAAAGTATTTGAACCTCTAGGTTTATTAAATGTCTATTCTCAGTAATCCAAGTCATGATTTCTCACTTAACAAAATAAATTTGGGACTCAATTGTGGTCCTAAGATGAGACTACCTGTATTTTAGGATTTACTATGCCAATTTTTGGCAAGTTCAACCAGACTTTTTCTAGAGCCTTTAACTAGAAAGACAGGAACCTAAGATATTATTTAATATTACTTTAGGGAAGAAGCCATGTCTCTCTTCAGCTAACTAGCATTAGACAATGCTGCCCTCTAGCAATAAACTTGTGCAAGAGAAATCACAATGAATACATTTATCAACTTTCAAGCCATCCACAAACAAAGTCAAAATATGCATTTAATTCCTTCAACAATGAAGACTGGAGTACCACATGGTCTTTTTCTTCAGACATAAAAGATTCTTTAGCAAATAGAACTATGAGTTAAATTATGAATAACTCAACTAATGTATAGCCCAATTTATGTTTGTGTGCAATAGTCTTTTATAATATTCCAGAACACCTACATACCTTTTCGTGATATGGTCCTAGAACAATCCAGCCACAGAAAGTGTATCCAAGGTATATCATCCCAGCACAACAACAGAATCTGAGAACTTTGGGTAAAGATGCTTGCATTGTTAAAATGAGTACCTAGGAAATTGGGAGAAAGTCTATCAGATACCATGTTGTTGTTATATTTTTTTTTGGGGGGGAACCCATTCAGTTTCTGGCACTTTGCTATTTAAGCTTACATTATAGGTTTGGAAGTAGCCCAAGTACCGAATGACTCCAACCCAAACAAACAGAGTGGAGGTTCCAAGAAAAATGCTGCAAATATCATAGCTTGTAAGATTCTGAAAAAAGAAGAAAAAAGTTAACCACTGAAAGAAGAAGAGCTGATTCCACTTCAGATCTCAAATGTTTTAGAGGTTAGAATTCTTTCAGCTATCACAAACCAAAAGTAACTGAAGCTTTAAGGATTACCTTTGCTTTTATTTCCATCTTCATTATAGAGCCAATGATAGTCATTATGTCACTGATAATCACCAGAATATACCATCCATTTATGAACTCTAAACGGTCTGCACTGCAAACATGGCGTTTATACTTCTCCAGGAAAAAATTCACAAATCTCTGGTTTAAAGATTAACATAAGAAGAAAAAACTGCTTCAAAACAAGAATGATGTACTAATTAACATCACACCACTGCTATGATAATGCCACCATGTGATCATCATAGGAACTGCATTAAGATAAGGAACCTGTAGTTCAGCTATTGCTATTGCTGAACTACAATCCCAGTATCACCACTGACTTTCTTATAGGAACTATATTTTAGAAACAACTTCATCCATCTTTAGTGTATACACACACTATAGAAGAGAGTTACTGAATTAAGATCTCATTCTTTTTAAAATTTTGCTTATTCCGGCTATGCTTTGCCAACATTCAGTCTCTGTTTGGGGAGAAATTAATTCATACCATTCATTTCTGTGTTGAATAATTTACACAGTTTGCCCCATTCCAAATGTGGAATTTTAATTACAGTTTGTTGAACCAGCCAGGGTTTATAAGTATCTCTCAACCATTAATATGTGGCACACACAGTGCACAATCAAAATAATTATATTTGTTCCATTTCCAGTTTTCTTAATCCATTGATTGACATAGTGCAGAGAGAAAAGAAAACTGATATTTAAAAGTCCCAAAATGTAATTTTATATCAACATGAAATTTATTTAATTATTCTAATTAGTTCATACTTTATTATCCATTAGGCAATATCAGACTATAAAATACAGAACACAAATATATGTTAGAAAATAGCATAAAAGACAAGAATAAAAGAAAATGAAAATTACTGTGTCAAGCCTACAATTTATCCCTTTCCGATTCACATATGCAATTATCAATTATACTGTGTGCTCAGATGGCTGTATTATATGCATTTTTTGGATTTTGATGCACACAGAATTTTTTTTTAATTTAAGGAGCCTAATAGGCCATTTGTCTAATGCGCCAAGATATATCTGTTTCTTATGCAGTTGAAAATTAAGTGTGTTCCATGTCCTCTATTTCTGGAATTCTACCTTGTGGTTAATTAAACACACAAATGAAAATAACATGCCTGAATATAGGTGAAAGTTCTAATAATAAGCAACTGTTAATTGCAAGCAAATTTGGGATATGAATTTCCCATCTTCAAAAACATATCCCATATTACAGTTTCAGTCTTAAATAGGACTTCTGATCAAACTATATAACAAATATATAAAGAACAATTCTTACTTTCTGTTATTTTGGGGAAAAAATGAAATGCATGCATAGAAATGAGGCGTACACTTACTTTTTGCAATTTTAGAGCAAGAATAATAGATCGTGTGCAGAGAATCAGGGAAGCAATACAGCTCACTATAACAAACCCATCAAAAACCAAGATATACTGTGTGTTCTTCTGAACTACTAAAGGGAATAGAAAAACAAATACTGGTAACTTAAAGACTTAAAAATATATAGATATTTTCAAGCCATTGACTACAGAGGTAATACATTAACTGTAGTAGGTCACCTCCCTTTAAGTGTAGTACATTCTGAACCGAAGCATGAAGAAACAGAGAAAAAAACCCATTGATTATATCTTTCAAAATATAATTCTTTAGCCATAGTACTTGTAAAGAATGCTTACACAATAATTGTCCATGTAGACATTTTCTGAGTTAAATTGCAATATTGGCTTAACAGAGTTTTTAATTGTTTTGAGCTTCTTTCCTCAGTATTTCCTCAGTATTTTCTTACAACTTAATATGAAAGCAAAATCTTGACGGTTACTTTAGACATCCATTTAAAAAAAAATAAATTCAAGGTAGCTTGCATTTCAGAATAATGACATGAAATGGTAAACATTGCTCTTCCACATAGCTAGTTATATAAGCATATATATTTATTTGCTCAGGAAATATGACCCAGTCAAATATTATGCATTGTTGACAATGTTTAAGCCATCAACTCCACAGTCTCTAGGCTAAGGTGACCATCCGTCCCGCTTTTTGCGGGACAGACACACTTTTTTAGGAGAAGTCCTGCGTCCTACGCGATCTTGGAGAAGTCCCGGGGTTTTTTTTTTTTGCCCCAGAGCAGCCGAGGAGGAGGCCACGCCCACCTGCACTCCTCCCCGGCAGCAGGAAGAAGAAATCAGGAAGGTAGGATTCTCGGTGGCTGTACTCTGTCGACGGGGGAAAGAGGGGGACGGACTTGCGCGCACACGGGGCTCTCCTTTTCACCCCCCCGTCGACGCTGCCCGGGCTGACAG
>JANHFP010009909.1:44998-57929 GCA_032468135.1 Calamaria suluensis
AGTGTTAAAATTCAAGGACAACAGTGTATTATATTTAAAAATGGTAAGCAATTAGTTGCTAAGTCAAAAAATGATTTTTGGCAAAAGGAAGCTACAAAGTTGCTTCCTCCCATACTTGGGCAACTAGGTATCTCTACACACATGCTATATATATATATGTTTATACATTGACTGATAAAAGAAGAATAGATACTAGATAACACAAGGTGAAGAAGGTAAATGAGACTGATGTTATGATTGTAAATAGAAGAAATATCCTAGTTGGATTTTAACTGTATTATATGTTTTTAGTTTGTATGTTGTTGTTTTTGTTTGTTTGTGGTTTTTTTTCTTTTTTGTAAAAACTTAATAAAGATTATTTAAAGAAAAAGAAAGAAATAGGGAAAGAGAGTATGCATTCTAGTCATCTCTTAGGTACAAAGCCTGCTTGGTGACTTTGGGTTACTCAAGGAAGGAGGCAAGGACAAACCACTGAAAACCTTGCCAAACCTCCCCCCCCCCCCCTGCAAAATAAAGCTTCTGTCATTTCTTTTCTGCCCAGGTAGTCTCCAGGAGTTAATGCTGACTCAATGGCAGAAACATATTGCAACATATCCAACCATATTGCACAATCCAGCCTTGTGAAATGCAGTTTGTCTTGGCATTTCAACTCCTGCATTGAAGGTTGGCTCTTCTGTCGGAGATAACTAGGCTGAGCCCAAAAGTGGGTTCAAATGCATCATCGGTCTTGAGTGCCCTCGTGCCCACTGGAGGTCTAAGTTCAGCCCAACTTGAATCCCACTGATCCACCACACTGCCAATTTCCTTTGATCGTTAGTCGTTCAGATATTTGTAGACCGCTGAAGCTTGCAATAAACCTTTCCATTCATTTGAACTGCCTGGATTTCCTCTGCTTGGCATCGTCTCTCTTAATGGATCAATAGAGAGAGGGGTAGGGAAAAAGAAGAGGAAGAGAGGGGCATGCAGTTAGCTTTCTTGGATCTTTGATAGGAATTATGCCTTGTAATGGATCAGGAATCAGTCAACAACAAACTGGGTAGTTTGAGAAAATGCAAAAACTTTTGCGTCCAAAAATTCACATTGTCCAAGCCCATTGTTTTTACGTAGCTTAGTTTCTCCCCCTATTCTAATCCAGACTTACTGTTTTCCCCCATTCAATGTTCTGTAAATTAAACTGAACTAAGCTAACATGGCCAATTGCTACGGTATGTTTACTTCAAGCTGTGTAAAGGGAAGGCCAATTCATCTGTAAATATTAGCCTGGGAAAGACTATTCTGGATCATAAAATAGAGGTGGGAAATCTTCAGCCTTCCAGATGTTGCTGAGCCATCCTTCCCAGCCTTTCTCAATACTGGCTAATGTGGAGCTGTTGGCAGTTGTAGTTTAACCACATCTAAAAAGCCACATGTTCCCTAGTCCTCGCGTATAGGAAATGCAACACTTTTAAAAAATTTATCATAATATTTGTATGCCATCATTTGTATGCCACCAGATGCTCTGAATGGTTTATATAAAATGACAACTAAAATTACTGGACAGTTCTGCACTGGCTATAAGAGATATTACTGAAACCAGGTGAGATGGAGGGAGGGGGGGGGGAAAGGACGCCTGTAGTTTTATTTCTTGCAATGGGCAAAGTGGGTAAAAATCTGCCTGGACCAGCCAAAATTGAATAGGGTAGCAGGAAAGGTAAAGGTTCCCCTCACACATATGTGCTAGTCGTTCCCTGCTCTAGGGGGCGATGCTCATCTCCGTTTCAAAGCCAAAGAGACAGCACTGTCTGAAGATTCTCTGTGATCATGTGGCCGGCATGACTAAATGCCAAAGGCGCAGGGAATGCTTTTACCTTCCCACCAAAGGTGGTCCCTATTTTTCTACTTGCATTTTTTACGTGCTTCTGAACTGCTAGGTTGACAGAAGCTGGGACAAGTCATGGGAGCTCACCCTGTTATGCAACGCTAGGGATTCGAACCACTGAACTGCCAACCTTTTGATGGACAAGCTCAGCGTCTTAGCCCCTGAGCCACCATGTCCCAGCCAAGGTAGAGCAGCAAAGGTACTGGACTCATACTAGCAGGCTTTTACTCTTCTATTCAGTCAGTGAAGTTTATTCCATTGAACTTGAAGATCCTATGATTTTGGAGGTAGGATTGGAGCAAAGAACAGCGCTGTTGTTTGTAATGATAAAAGCAGTAACTAATGGACGTGGGATTGCGGGGAACATATCCACCAGCAAGAGGGACAATAGGTACATGTATGTTCCTTTCATGAGAGTGCACAGTGTTAAATGTATTTCCACTTTTAGGTTTGAAGCTGGCAAAGCAAAAGAAAGAAAGAAAAGGCACTGAGGTTTGTAGCAGAATGAATGCATGCTTTGCATAGCCTGCGGTTTTAGGCTGATGTTAATTACTATTCCATGTACAATGTACAGAAGTCAATCCAGTAAAGAAATGGGATGGAGCTAAACCAGGGGCTGTTGTTTGATTCTTGGGCCATAAGGGAAAATCAGATGAACTGTCAACACAAAGAACATTTCCCTTTTCTGGATTGGGCCCTGGCCAAACCAAACCAAACTTTATTCCAGCAGGAAACAAGTTTTGCTCAAAGGCCTTTGTCATGAACCAGTGTAGACAGATTACAGGGGTGGGGGGTGGGGGGAGAGAGATGCCATTTGGGAAGAATTATCTCCGCAAACAATTCCTTGTGCTGGCAGGACAGTTTCAGCTGTTTGAATGAAAAGAAGTGTCTACTGTTTATAAGCAGATTGGGTTATGGACCTTAGTGATATAGAGTCATTGCTTTTGTGTGTGAAAAGCCTCTGCTTCAGTCCTTGTCATCATCATAAAGAAATATTAGGTAGTAAATGATGGAAAAAGATGCCGAATGGAAACCATCCTGAGCTCTGGAGATCAGCAAGCATCCTAACTCCCAAGACTTCTCTATTAAACATCGTGAGAACTAGGAAGCGTGCCTTTTTCATCGTAGCCCCTGCCCCCTGGAACAGTATCACCTCCCAAAAAAATACAGATGGCACCCACTCTCCTTGGGTTCTGAAAAGCCCTTAAAATCTGGGGTTCCTTTGTTTGGAAAGACGCTGCTGCCTTTTTCAATAACAACAACAACAACAATAACTTTATTGTTACTGTATGTACATATACGCAGTATATAAAGGTAAAGGTTTCCCTCGCGCATATGTGCTAGTCGTTTCCGAATCTAGGGGACGATGCTCATCTCTGTTTCAAAGCCAAAGAGCCAGTGCTGTCCGAAGATGTCTCTGTGGTCATGTGGCCAGCATGACTCAACACCAAAGGTGCACGGAACGCTGTTATCTTCCCACCAAAGGTGGTTCCTATTTTTTCTACTTGCATTTTTTATGTGCTTTCGAAACTGCTAGGTTGGCAGAAGCTGGGACAAGTAATGGGATCTCACCCCGTTAAGCGGCACTAGGGATTCGAACTGCTGAACTGTCAACTTTCCAATCAACAAGCTCAGCTGTCTTACCCGCTGAGCCACGGAATCCCCTTTTAACTACTTTAGGAAGTATCTTATTAATGATTTTCTGAAGGTTAAATATCTTCTGAAAGATGACAGGAAGATTTTCCTTCCACCACAGATAAAAGAAGTTCCAAGCAAGTTTAAGGGTTAACAAGAAACACTTTAATTTTTGGAAAACAGTAAAAGGGGGACTAGAATGTTGATTTTGCAAAGTTAAGGGACAAGATGGACTTGAAAGAATAATTCCTATGGGGTATTTAAAAATTAATAAAAGAATATATGCAGCATTTGAAATTAATTGTAAGATATCCTCCAGTGGGAAAGTTTTGTTGATTGGGAAATAGAAGATAAGAGGGGATAAAATATTACTTTTTAATGAGAAAAGCTCTATTAACAGCACTATTTGACTAAGGAAGCAATTAAGACTGTTTGGGAACAATATAATCAAAAGTTATTATTAAGATCCTTTGATACTATAATGGAGGATATAGAAGAACTGATTTTACTGGATAAAAAAGAAACTGAGATTAATTTGAATATGGATTTGAAGTTTAAAAATATTGAATTACAAAAGTGAAATTAAAAAAATGATACTATGGATCTGAAAATTGATTTTTAAATGCCAGAGTATAAGAATGATGTGGAATAGATACCAAAATAGATTTATAAATTAAATCAGTTGATGTTATAATAATTAAAGACGACATACAAGTAATAAATCAGAAGACTGACTTGGAATGTCTTTTTATCTTGAGTTAAGAAAAAGAATGTGTGGAACCAAGGAATTGCTCAAACTGTTCATGAAAAGACACAAAAAGAAAATAATAATAAATCAAGTTACAGGAGATTAGCTGATAGAACTAAAGATCTTTTGTTTTCTTGGTCAATAGCTCATCCTCTCCAAAATAACTCATTTTTAAAAAGTTTGTAGGAAATCAAAGACAGGGTTTCTTGGCAAGATCAAAGTATATGAACCCCATAGAAGAAGAATATGTATGAGTCTCTATTCCCTTTTTTTCACTAAAGGAAGATTTACAAGCAGTTTGTCCTGTAACATCCAAGTTAGGAGGGCT
Organism: Calamaria suluensis; assembly: GCA_032468135.1. Classification (NCBI taxonomy): domain Eukaryota; kingdom Metazoa; phylum Chordata; class Lepidosauria; order Squamata; family Calamariidae; genus Calamaria; species Calamaria suluensis. The sequence continues at coordinate 49,568 of JANHFP010009909.1, forward strand.
GAAACTGAGTAGATAATGTTCCTACAACTACACCAGGGCCAGACATGTAAGGACTGGAAACCTTAAATTAGCATTTTGAACGCAGAATAATAACTGCTGTTGTTTTTATCCTTGAAAAAATAGTAAGCACACAAATAAATAATGTAGCATATCAAAAATCTGAAAGGCTTGGGAAGTGTAATCAACAAAGAGACACATTTTGTCAGGCCTGGTGGACGTTTAAATAAACTAGAAAAATAGATTAAATTACATACAGAAAATTTGAAGGACTCACATAGGTTTGAAACCAGAAGCTTTGCTTTCGGGAGTAACAAATAAGCAGCTGGGAGAAATATGTAACTTTGCTTTTATACATGGTGATTTCAGTGATACTGTTATATACATAAAGGTGGAAAGATCTGACTTTTACCCACAATGGAGGAATGGATAAGTGAAGATGGTAGAACATCCAGAGATGGCCTAATTGACTGCTTGATTAGAGCATTTCATTAAATTTAATGATAATTGGAAACCCCTTTTGACTTTTTGTGGAAAACAGAAAAAACTAGGGGGGGGGGAATGATATTTGGTTTTGAAGATTAAAATTATAGAAAAAAAGTTAAAAAAATGTAACCAGAGTAATAAATTATTTTATATGTATACTTAAAACTGATGTAAAAATGCCACTGCTTTATATATTTTTTCTTTTTATATATATTTCTGAATCCTTTTTTTCCTCTTTTCATTGTTTCCCTTATTTATCCTAAGTAATAGCTCTTGTTAGTTGTTTGTTATGTATTAATTTTTTTAACAAAAATGTATTTTTAAAAATAGTTATGAGAGTGTAACATTTTAAGCATTGTCCTTTGATTCTACAAAGTAATGTAACTGATGTTATAAATTAAAATGATTAACCAAAGGTTATAGTAACCTCGTATTTAAGGTCCCATTTGTTGGGAGAGGGGTGGTATAGAAATGTAAATAATAATAATAATAATAATAATAATAATAATAATAATAATAATAATTGCACTTCTTCCAGTCATGAGCCATGTTGGCGCAAAATTCTAATTTAGTTGAAAGATACAAGGCCAATTAAAGCATTTGTCATCAAGACATGTGAGGGGGTTTGTTAAATAAACAAAAAGCTGCATGTTGCATCTGAGTTGAATTGAAGGATGTCAGTTTTGACCAATAAAGCCCTTCAGGACCTAGGATTTAATTATCTGAGGAAGTAGATATCCCGGATTACACTCCAAATTAGATTGTTTCCATATATTTTGATATTTCAGAGGTCTCTCAACATCTGGTTATGTTATCAGAACTGAGGGTTTTATATGTGGTGCTTCCCATTTGTTGTGCATCACACAGAGTCATTTTGGTGAACTGTGTAGCTGTATAAATTTGATTTATAAATCAATAAATTAATAAACATTAAAGGATCACAGGAGTTAACCAATACCTCTGAGTTAAAATAAGTTCAATAATATATTATTTTTAAAATGATTTTTTAACTAAAATGAAATTGAAGTCAAATCCATGAAATCTCTCCATTCTGGAGCCCACCAAAGTAGAAATTTAATTAATTTCCTAGAGCACTGAAAACATCATTGTTTGAGATGGATTTTAATTACTAGATTCCTAACCATATTGTATGATTTAAACCAAATATTTAAGTTTAATGTTAGGACAATTTTGCATGGTGTATTAGTTACTTCTTGAGATGAATGTTCTAGAATGTTCTTAATTACCAGTACTTTTTCTTCTTCTGATTTAAGAGGATGAATACATTTCTGAGGTTCCAGTTAATGTATATTCTGTTATTTTTCTTTGGATGCATTTTCATTTGGATACATTCTATTATGAATGGATCCAAATTATATTGCATTCTTCTTTTCTCTCTCTGTTTACAGTTTATATTACATTAATTAATGAGAATTGATGAACAAATGAAATGTCTGTTCCAAAAATTTAAATCAAACATAAGGAATTTTGTTGCTGAGATTAAGATTATTGTATTTTTTCAAATTTTTACTATCTTTTTATGATCCTGAAAGTTATTTATACTATGGTAAAAACACAATTTAAAAATAAACAGATTTAGTACAGAGTTCCATGATAATAAACATCTGACTCTCATGGAAAGAGAAACAGAAAATAACTATAAATACAAAGACAGGTTTTAAAGCCTGTGAACTGCAATTGACTCTTATTTTAGAGTTCATTTTTATCAATGTCCAAATGAAGGACAAAAAGTATGATCTATAATGAGATACTGAATAGAAAATCCTAGAGCTAAAACAGGCAAAAATGTATGCTATAACATCTAAATATGAGTGAATGTTAAAAATTAAAATATAATCTCTTTTGGCTTAAGTTTGACTCCCAGTGATTTCATGGACAGTTACATATAATTTTTATAGCAAATGATGAATTAAGTAGTATATAAATTACAGGAATTATATCCATAACAGATACTGGAAATGAATGGCATATGTATGCAGATTCTAAAACACTTTAAGTAATTTATATCTAAACATGAAATCATGAGCCTCCTCAGTTATCCTTGATTAAAATAAAAATACTTACACTTTGAGTTTAATTTCACTAAGAATTTGAAAAGGTAAGATCCTTTATCACAAAAATATAAGTACCCTATTAATACATTTAAGCCCTAAAGTCCTCAAAATACATTTAAGCCGTAAAGTCCTCAAAATGGTTTCTTTAAAATAAAAAAGTTATTTTTAAAGCAAGAGAGTTTACTTTCCTAAAGCCACAAAGATTGATATGTTAGAGTCTTAAAAAAACAGGTTTTTTAAAATGAGTGTTTCCTTCCCAAAACTCTATTTAGTATTAAATTATACCTAGTCATGTCCAAGGAAGGTCAAGGCCCTGTTGACTTGTATAACAGAACAAAATGTCAAGTGGACTTATGTGCTATTTTACCTAAAAGAAAAAAAAAACTTCCTTTGCGGTGACTTTCCTCTTGCTAAAGGAAGCTTCACCATGAGAAGCCTAGAAAGGTTTAAGGAAGTGATTAGTGGGTCAAGAGTTGCAAGAAACTCAACCAGGAGTGAAATCCAGAAGGTTCTGACAGGTTCTGGAAAACTGGTAATGAAAAATTTGAGCACTATGGAGAACCGGTAGCAAAAATCTTGAGTAGTTTGGAGAACCAGCAAATAACACCTCTCCCACCAAAGTGGAGTGGGAATGGAGATTTTGCAATATCCTTGCCCCAGGAGTGGGCAGAGAATGGGGATTTTGTATAAAGTGACCAGATTTCAGGAATCCTATGGCAGGACATCATCGACAGGGGGGGCTGCCGAGGGAGGGAAGAAAAAAACCCGGCACTTTTACAAATCACCCGGGCCTCCTGTCAGCCCAGACAGCATCGATGGGGGGGGGGAGAATAACCTGCAGGAAGAACGAAGTCCTTGCCTCTTCCCATCCATCCGCGTGGGCGTGTGCGGGAAAGGACTTCCGGGACAAGACTTCCTGGAACAGCTAAAAAAAAACCGGGACAATTTAAGATTGCCGCGAGATGCGGGACTTTCAGAGAAAAAGCATGTCTGTCCCGTCAAAAGTGACTTAATTTTGTAGTATCCTTCCCCTGCTGTGCCCACCAAGCGACTTCCATAGAACCGGTAGTAAAAAAAATGGATTTCACCAACTGAATCCAGCCTCTATATGAAAATAAAATGTTAGGAGACTGGATTTTTGGATAAAAAAATAGTAAGTTCAGGTTTTCTACTGAAATTAAAAATGTTATATTATTATAACTGTGGTTTTCAGTGAAGAGCTCAAAATTCAGCCAAGTTATAACCACTGAATGTAAAAAAAAGGAAAAAACCTATTGCTGCATTTTTAAAAAAGTTTAGCTTTATAAGCGAAGTCCTTATTGAATTTCTGTTGCTAAGTGACATGTTTTAAAGCATAATATCATGTGTCCAGGCTGCTTAGTGAAAGCAGTTCCAACAGTCACCAGTTACCAAGATTAAGTGAATCACTGCCAGTCATTAAGCAACAACCTTAAACGACTGAGATTTCTGACTTTCTGGTGACTTCCTTGTGACTTTGCTTGCAGGAAGCTATTAGGGAAGGTTGCAAATCATAAATATGTCACCACAGGATGCTACGAAAGATAGAACTTAACATTCAGCATGATTATATGTTCAAACAGTTGCTGAATGACCATCTGTAATAGATATTACAAATGCAAAGTAGGCTTGACAATACTGCATCTTTTAAATAATTGTTTTCTGCCCCTATTTGTAGAGATCTACCTAGTATGATGTTTTAGAATTTTGTTCAACATGAATAATTGCAACTAAACAAATTCTAATGAAGAAACAACAATGATAAGTGCAAGGAGCAGTAATTATGAAATATGTTACCATAGTTTGCATTCTATTAATCGATTTATATATTTTATACATGCACACATACTGTACCCACAAATATACGTACATAGAATACAAAAAGCTTTAAATTCACATCTTATTTTAATTACACTATAATAAATACTGCAAGAAACCTGTATACTGGTAGACTATTTGTTGCAAGAATAGCTAGAAATAGTTCTAAGAATACAAATAATTTATAGTCCATTTTATATTCTCAAAATTCACGTTCAAGTCATAATCTTATATAGATTTAATAACCTTTTCCTACAAAATTGAGATTTAATTAGTTAAATGTTAATGTCTATAAAATACAATTAAGAATCAACTCTCATTTAGGACAAAAAAGTCAGTTCTATGGTTTCTTTGGATACCTGAATATATTTTTGTTATTCAAAATAAGTTGTATTTTCTTCTTACTTGTCTTTCCAAATACACATGCTATCCTAATTGTGCAGCCAATGTCTTAAACCAATAGCTTAATTTAAGAAAGATATGTGCTCAATGGTATGTAAATAAAATTATTTTAACTAAAATAATGCTTCCAACATTAGGGAATAACAACAGAAACATTGTGACCTTTGAAAACAGAGCTAGTTACTGAAAAAAAATTAGTGATTCTATGTTCCTTATATCTAAATGAAAGAATATACGTAGCAAGACAACTTGTTTTGGAATCAGCATATTTAAAATTAAAGGAACTTCCCTTAGGGAGAAATAAACACTGAAGATTTATAGTCAGATAATTCATATATAAAACTTGTACTCTTACATTTCTATTTAACTACAAGATATACCCATGCATTTTTACTTACTTAGAAATTAGGATTCTAAAATTTTAATTTTTCACACAGATTAATAGTAACTTCCATCAGATATTCCACATGAAGAAATGTATTTCCTTAAACAGATTTATATCTAAATCCTGCCTTTGACAAATAAAAGGGGGTGAGCCCTTTTCATCCACATAAGCAGGGCCAGCTGTAGCAGGTATTAGTTAAGGGCAACAAATTTTAGGTGACACCAAAATTGAAGTGACTTCCTAAAAAACTCAATGAAAGAAAGCAGTAGTAGAATACTCTGTGGGTCACTGTGCTCACTCAATGGTTAAATATAATTATGCAGAATTGTTGTCATATGACAACATGGGTACTACTGTAATTAAAACTATTTGGTTGAATGTGCGTGGGTGGGGCATATGTGCGGGAGCCGCCCGCACACTACATTTTGGGGATCTGGGCACATGCAGGCGCATTCTTGTGCACACACACACACACTTTGGGCACTCTGTCCGGAAAAGGTTAGCCATCACTGTTATGGGTAGAATGTTTAATATTCTTCAGAATAACAAAAAAAAGGAAATTGATGTAATGATGCCCCCTCTAGAAGTGAAAGTGCTTGGTCTTCCTTCAATGAAGAATGTTCCTTTGAACCTAATCCACAAGAAACCAATATTGTATTAGTTATTTATGACATATGGCTACTTATGACAAAATAGTCAATGCATTGGTTTAAGAAATGTACTGCATGTATTTTGGTGATCTAATTATTAGCATATTTTTCTCAGTCCTTTCTCTTTATCTATCTTTAGATGCTTTAGGCATGCAGGTGGGCAGCTGCATTGCTTAACTGCACATATTTTATTGTTTATCACATCCACTTAGTTGTTATCTGAATTCAGACAGGCTACCTTTTCACTCAGGTTTCATTTATAATTTCAACAACATTTCTTTCTGGGTGGTAACAACAAATCTGAAATGTTATCAGTGATTCATTTGTCTTCTAATGATTTTCTATTTCTGCTTGACATTTTGCTATCTTGAATAAGCAGTATCATTTACAAACTTGGGCTGTAAATGATCACAGCCATAAATGATGACTATTATTTAACATGTAGATATGGCAGGAATGCTACTTGTCCTTTCCCAGTTTCCTTACCAATCTTTAGTAAAACCTGAATTCTTCCACCACATAAATAAGGTTTAATTTAGCAATTTCTTGAAAGACTTTGTTTAAAAGATTTCTAAAAATCCTATTATACTATGCCTGTAAATTACCTGTAATGACATCTGGAACTGTTAATCAACAGTTATACTTTATTAATATTCATAGGCAATTATTTAGAAATGCTGTAATATTCTGGATAAACTATGTTTTAATAAATTATGTTATCTGCTTATTAAAGAGATACATACTGTAGAATGGCTAAGTCACTATTGTTATGGTTTCATATGATATTATACAATACCATACCATACCATACCGTGCTGTACTGTACCGTACCGTACCATACTATACCATACCATACCACTATTTCAGCATTAGATAAAGGAACGATACCATCTCTTAGAAAATTGTATCAAATGAATTAAATGGAATTTTGATTCAGGGCAAAATCAAGATATACTGCTAAGAATGGCAGAAGCCACATTTCTACCTATATATAAAATTAGGTTTTCCTGATAGTTTTATCTTATTTCATATTGACACTTGAGAGCAGCATGTTAGTTTAACAAATACATCATAAGCTATGATGATTGTGGAGGAGGAACCATTACTAGGGAGCTACTTCTAGCTCTGCTGATTAAGATAGTTCCCTCAGTTTGGATAATGGAAGGATGGGCCTTGGAAAAGAGAAATCAATTACTGATTACTCATACTGAAAAACAAAAAAATACACCTGGCATGAAAATAATTTTAGTAAAGGAGGGAAACCCTCTGAGGAATGAACAGAGAAAAATAAAATGTGAATTGAGCACTTTTTAGAATAGTACAAATGTTGCACTTCATACGCACAACCTCCTTTTTTACAATTTTCATTTTGTATGTATGTCTGTGTGCATGTGAGTCTCTCTGTGTGTGTTTGTGTATCTCAATTTTGATATGCATGATCTATATTTTGCTATATCTTTATAACCAAAGGAACATGGACATATCCTACTCTAGATTAAGTTTTTATATTCAAGTCCCAAAGTCACATCTTCGTATCCAATGCCAGAACCTACTAATCCATAAAAGCAACAAAAATCAAGGCATCATAAACACAAATTAGAATTCATGAAGAGAGATTGGTAAAATGCAGAAATGAAGCAAGAAATTTCCCCAGTTTGATTATAAACCATCAACCGTCAAATGGGAGCATTATTTTGACATGACTGGCAATCCAATGCACTAGTTCCGCTGCTAGGAATAGGCTGTTCAGGTAACAGAATTTAACCAGACTGGTAGACATAATTAATAGAAGCTCTGGAGCATCTATAACGCAAATTAGTGGAATAATTCTGGTTCACATAAAGACTTCATACCGTATGTTGGATGCATTTGCATAACTTCACTAGACCAGGCTGCCAATTTCTTAATTTAAAACACTAGATACTTATAAAATGAAAATCCAAGGAAGAAACTCTGATCTCCTTGTCTATGGAGATTCTCAGTCATCCAGGTCATGGATGTCCCAATGATACTTTTTCAAAAAGCAACTTGACTTTGTTTTCCTTAAAGACATTTTACTTCTCATCCAAGAACTGACTGAACTGAAGAGGCCTCTTGGATAAAAAGCAAAATGTCTGCCTTTTGAAAAATCACCTTTGGGACTCTGATCTCCTTGTTTTACTGGGATACTAAGGTAATAATTTAATCAGTATCACTATCCAGGTATGTTTTTAAATCTGTTATTCTGATTCACCTATGTTCAAGTTAAAAACTGCTACTTTCACCAATCATTATTCAGTTAATTAATGGAAATTCTAACGAGATAGGAAGAATTACAGTAAAAACATATGGTTTTTTTTAATCTGGTTACAAAGTACTTGGACCTTAAAACCACATTATGCTCAATTGTGTACATTTCTTCTACACTTGAGCTACAGGTGAAATGTTTAATAGATTTGTATTCTAAAACAGGGATCTCCAACCTTGGCAACTTTAAGACTTGTGGACTTCAGCTCCCAGAGTTCCTCAGCCAGGAGAGTTGGCTGAGGAAC
>JANHFP010009909.1:110584-125089 GCA_032468135.1 Calamaria suluensis
ATTTAAGATTCAGAATAAACTTAAAAGCCCTCCCTGCCTTGTGCCTCCTCTCTCGATTCTGGATCTGTCATCGAGGGTCACAAGGCCCAAATAACTAGTTGACTTTTGCTTCTTGGAAGAGAAATTAGGAGAGGTGATTTAAGGCTTAATGCAACTTGAAAGAAGGCAGCAAGCTTTCTTCCATTTAACTACTTGGTTTGACAGCTAAGTATGGCTCTTTCCATTTTGCACTCCAAAGAGAAACCAGCTATTCTGTATGAAAAGGAAACCAGCAGAGATTCTACTATTGTACTGTTACACATTGGATATTTATTCTGCTGTTTTTTTTAAAAGCTAGACAAAATAAAGCACCAATAGCTCCAATTGTGAAAATGGTCAAAAGCAGACTGGGACACCCAAAGAGATTACCATAAAATCCATCTCTCTCTCTCTCTATCCCTCTCCTTCTATTATCCAAGTACATTAAGGAATCAACTTCTGTATTTGGGAAGTGCAATGTATAAACAGCCCAAGAATGGTATATACTCCCATTTTCTGATTACTCTATATGGTTGGGATCTAATCTACTGCAAAGCTGACATGTTGGGAACTGAAGCTCAGATTTTGTTACTTCCATTCAAGTTTAGTTTTAACTGAGATCTGGCAGCATATGCACAGGCTTCACTACTTCATGTGGTTTTATGCCTCTTCATTTTAATAAAGTCTCCCCAGAACCATTTGTGAATATGTTAAAGAGATAACTATGCGAGAATGATCCTCCTTGGTGTTTTACAGAGGAAGCTTAAATTATGCTGACCATATAAAGTAGCACCACCCAGGAGTAAACAGTTTTACCAATGAGAAGGAGGCTCTATCTTGAAGCATGGTTTTCATTAATGCTTTTGTTTTGCCCTCCATTCTTCTGAACCAGCACATTCAGTTCCCAAGAATGAGACCTTGCCTTTATGGGGGTGGGACCTGGGCCTGGCCCAACTTGGGTCAGAACAGGTCACGTCTGGAACCTAAAAGCAGCCAGAGACCACCCACGGTGCATTTTTCCCAAGTCATTTGTGGCACAGCATTTCCTACTCTGCTCCCAGGTCACAGCTATCTCCTGCTCTTTTTTTTCCAGCCTTTGTGTTTGGACCCATATGCTGTTAGTTTAGCCCAGCCCCTCCTCCATCATTTAGCCAACATCAAGGTCAAATTACAGATGGTACCAAAAGACCTGTGATTAAATCTTACAATAAAGATACCCCCCTCTGCTTCAAGCACACACAGTCACACATTTAACACAGCACTGAGTACATTGGAGAGGAAATAGTGCTATGCTTTTCTCTCCCATATAAACACATCTCTTTTCCTGATTAAGTTCTGTTCCCTCTATTGCCCCACAGAAGGGATATGATAGGCACTGAGATCTTATTTTCCTTTTTCTGGTCAGTCTGATAGCAGCTTTGTGGAACAAATGCGATTAAGGAAATGACAATGTTATGTTTATCTCTGTGTGCAATTAAGTAACCTTTCTCTTCAGCCACGGTCCTGGTTTAAATTTTCCATTTTCCAGTGGATGTTTTTCAGCTTTTTTCTCCCCTCATTTAATTGGCTGGAGAGTTAATCTCCTGTGGTACACAACTCCAAGTGAAATCTTCATTGAGCAGCAGGTAGAATTATTTTCTATTTCATCTTCCATAGTCAAGAATTTCATTTGTATCTAATGGCTACTTAGTTCCCCCCCCTTTCTGAGGAATTTCCTTGTGATGAGTTTTTATGTACTTCTGCAAGTCTCAATATTCTTCCTTACTGTGTGTACTGTATATTTTGCTAGTTTGAGTAGTTCAAAGGCTTAATGCTCAGAGAATTCACTCTGTGTTGAATTTGTCTTTTGCCATTCTTTCAGGGATCTCAGATTTGCATTGGCATGCTTAATTCTTCACTGATGAAAATACAGCATTTACCTAGTGCCAGAATGTGATGCTTGATTTCTTGAAACCATACCAAGTATAATTTCTGGCTCTCTAGCAATTCCCATAATTTTGAGGATATACAGTATACCTCTGCAAAGGACTGTATTCTGAATGTATGCTTCTTGCATCTCAATTTAATAGGGCTGTGAGATAGCAAAAAATCCATACATGCAGAAAATTGCTGCAGTCACAATAGATAATAGTGGGCTCAATGAACAGGTTCCGAGCAGATTGGAGACAACTTTCTATATTCCTAGTAACAGTTGCTGTTTTTATTTATGTGGCAATATTTCGTTCCTTTTTTATTTCTGTGCATCCTTCTCTCAAGGGCTTTTGTCATATCTTATTTTTTTAACAATTCTGCAAGTCAGTTCTTACTGAACAGAGAACTGTGTCTTTGTCTTACATTTCCTGCTGATATTGCAGTTGTAGCCCCAACTGTTTAAAAGTGTTAAACAGCTTAAAAGTGCTTCGTATACATTATCATTCTGATCGTTAGCCATTATGTCATGTCAACCCTCAATATATTTCCCCAATATATATTTTCAGAACTTGTTACTATACCACAAATATGTCTTCGTTGCAATAAGATGTGGGTCTCTTATTCAATGAAAAGAAGCTTCAATTGCATCAAACCAATGTATGAGCAGTTACTGGATCTGTACTCCAGAGCAATCCAAACACTTTGAATGAAATGATCAAGACTAAATCAGAATAAATTTAATTAACAATTAAAAGCTTAGTGAAAAAAAAGGGGTTTGACCATTTTCTTAAATGCTGTGTAAACTGGGGCCAGGCACATATAGACAGATTGCATTCCTAGATTGAAGGTCACAAAAGAGAAAGACCCAAAGGTGCTTTCTGAAGAGGCAACTGGACTCCAGAAAGTCAAGTTGCCTCTTGAAAAAGTACCTTTGTGACAACCATGTTCTCGCAAAAAGATAATCTTACATTCTTGATGTGTATACTTTTGGCAGTTAGGATGTCTGTGTGTGTGTTTAAAAATGCCTTTCCTACAGATGTAAGTTTGTTGAAGTAATCAAGATGAGAAATACCAAAGATGTGAATTGCCATTACTATGTTAGACTACTTCAGACAGAGTCTCCAAGAGATTCGGAAGAACATGTAATTATGCAACTTCCAAATACTGTAAACATGTATATACAAGACAAGATTTTAACATTCTGAAAAAGCATCCATTATCAAGAGTAGATGGAATGGCCAATAACATGTAGGAACAGAAGAAAGGAAGATGCTCATTACAATTTTAACTCCCCACCCCCACCCCATGAGACTGTTAATTTACTAACCAGTGGATGAAAATCAGTATTTACCGCACATCACATTTGATCAGTCAAGCCTGATTGCAGTGGACTGCAAGTACCATGAATGGATTGATCCTTGTATGGATCTTTTCTTCCTTGTGGAGATGCTCAAACTGTGCACAGTTATATATGTATATTATGGTCTGGTGTGTGCTTGATTGCATCTGCTGGTTTTCTACTTGAGTTCCCTATGTACAACTACTTAGATATGTAAACGAGATAAGTAAACATGAGCACACACAGGGAACCAATTGTGCTGTCTGTGACTTATACATTACAGAGCTAAGTTCCTGATGGAGATGGAAACTTGCATGAATGGAGGTCATAGGGGAGGCCACACAGTTGTGTGGTTTATTTAGTATTCTTTCAGCATGTAGTCCCTGTCAAAGGCTTCCTAATCTCTGCCCTTCAAATACTAACTATTGTTCCAGTTCTCTAAAGTTCCTGCCTCCTCAGCCTCTCAATCTGTCAGGCTTCCCAGCAGGACACAGCAGGAAACCTCAGCTCTTCACACACTTTCACCCTTATTCTGCAGTTGGCTTAGCTTTGTGGACAGGTCTCATACGCAGCTGTGTAAAATTAAGCTCTTTAGCAAAAATGAAGCTATGTGCACACAGATGTTTTAACCTCTGCAGTGCAAAGATGTTCAATCATTTATAGCTGTCTATACTCTATAGTTAATATCTAGACTTTTTCCCTCCCACCTTTCCAAATTAACAGTTTCCAAGTAATTATTTTGATAGTCTTAAGCAACTCAGACATATTTATGTAATTATCTTCTCTACCTTGGGAACAGCTCAGAGATGGGTTTCAGCAGGTTCTGACCAGTTCTGGAGAACCGGTAGCAGAAATTTTGAGTAGTTTGGAGAACCGGTAAATACCACCTCTGACTGGCCCTGCCCCATCTATTCTCTGCCTCCCAAGTCCCAGCTGGTCAGGAGGAAATGGGGATTTTGCAGTAACCTTCCCTTGGATTGGCAGGGGAATGGAGATTTTACAGTATCCTTCCCGTGGAGTGTGGTGGGAATGGAGATTTTACAGTATCCTTTCCCTGCCATGCCCACCAAGCCATGCCCACAAAACCAGTGGTATTTTTTTTTCAAACCCACCACTGGAACAGCTGGTTGATAGCTTTCCAGATTCAGCCATTAAAGAACACAAAGAAGTACAAATTTTTGAAATATTTTTCACCAAATATAAATTGTTGGCTGATATACAGTAATTATTACAGCCATTTCTTCTTTTCTGTGTTCTAGGATTGGATTAAAAAAAATTAGAATTTCTAACATTCTCAAAAAGCATGTTCAATCTATTCAGGATGAAAACAACTTAGTATTTATGGTTTCAGTTTTCCACCAGTAATCTCCAAATTGCCTTATTTAAATGGCAGCATCTTCTGTTATGTTAATTCTCGTATGTGCATTTTCCCCCTTCTTTGTGACCATTTCTCTCAGGATTCTGGTTCACATTTGGATGAGAAATTGTGCAATCTAAGTAAAGAACTCCTACATCTTTACTATGACATCATCCTCAATGTGAGAAGCTGAAAAATATGTGCTTTTAAGATTGAAGATGTTCTTGCCACCAGAATCTATAAACACTTGTCTTTCATGACTTGTTGCTTCTGTGAACATACATCCTGGAAAACTAATCTATCCTTTTAGATTTGCTCCTCTGTAGTGTCTGATGTGAAATGTGCAACTCTTGTTGAGATGGAAAATAAATTCTCTTCACTCTCTTTGCTTGGAATACTGTCACACAATGCCTCTATCTCCATTTATTTTCCCATTAGTAGAGTCAAACCACATTAAGGATTAATTTGGTATGCATGAAAGATTCAGGCAGAATTCCACTTTGATTTCGCTTGGTTGGCTCAAGCAGTGGATTTCTGTGGGAAATCAATCTTCCTATTCAAATTTTGGTTAGAAACATCAACACTGATATTTTTTTCAATATTTTCATGGGTTTGTTTGAACCATCTCTTGCTTTCTAAATTGCCCTCTGCATGTGTGATTCATATGCGGTCTTTCAAATAAGGGATTCTGTATTCTCAGTGTTGAAGAAATAGATGATTTCGCTCATGCCAGGTTGCCAGGATCAATGGACATACTGTTAATATAGCATGCCATTTTCATTTTTATTTTTTAGGGTATTAATTTGGCCTCATTTGCTGTTGTGGTATCTGCAGGTTCCTTCTATTTTGTCATCCAAATCATTAATAATTAATTAAAGATTTGAAAAATACAGGAGGCCCAGGGCTGAATCCTAGGGCATCTTGCCATGGTGGCACAGTAGTTGGAATGCAGTACTGCAGGCTACTTCTGCTGACTGCTGGTCGCCAGCAGTTTGACAGTTCAATTCTCACCAGATCAAGGTTGATTCAGCCTTCCATCCTTCCGAGGTCAGTAAAATAAAGATCCAGATTGTAGGAGGAAATATGCTGACTGTAAACCTTCTAGAGGGAACTGTAAAGCACTGTGAATGGTATATAATGTCAGAGAATTAATGACTGGCAGACACATAGTAACAAGGTCAGCCAATGAATAGGAATAGCAAATGGGTCAGCCAATAGGGACTGTTTGGAAACTGAAACTATTTGCTGGAGACCACTAGCAGTCTGGCCATGGTTTAGACTTAGCTTAACTGCCCTGTATAGAGGAGGTTCTCTTTGCCTGTATTAAGCTCAGCTCAGCTCTGAACTGAAACTGCTCTCCTCTGCCTGTATTTGCCTGTACTCTACCTGTGTTTGTAGCACCATGTTGGAAGAACCACTCTTTGTATTGTATTTATATCTCATGTATTATTATGTATAAAAAGAAGTTTCTTATTTAATGAATCCTGCTGCATCAGTTATCTGTGTGTGCTTTCTGAATGTGATTTCTGCAACAAACTCTGACATATAAATCTAAGTGATATTGCTATCTTGTATGATACTTCATTTTAATTAGATAAGTTAAAATTAATGATCACTCTTAATAAAGTTTGTAGGATAGTAGTAATAGTAGGATGCTACTACCGGTAGTAGTAGTAGGATGGGCTTAAGGGCACAACAGTTAGGTAAGTTGCTGATCAAGAAGTCATAGGATACATCATCAAATGTTTGCTGAAGTAAAGATATATTTTGTCTTAATGGAGTTTTCAATAAAATAATGAATTTAGTTATCAATAAAATAATGAATTTAATCTGGTAAGACTTGTTCTTAACAAATCCACACAAATTCTGGTAATTACTACACTGTTTTCAAGGTGTTTTCAGATTTATCTCTGATCAATGCAGAGTTTAAGCTCACCTTATTTATTTCCCATATCCTGAGTATTAGCCTTTTCACAACGAAGGCCATGAATTTTATGAACTAATCTTCGTCCTGATTTTTCATTAAGGGGAGTAATAGGCTCCATTAGAGAAGCACACACCACTTTCTTCAGTGCACAAATATTTATTTAAAGTCCTTAGTTCAGGTGCTTTGCATCTCCTGAACTAAGCTCATGAAACGTAGCTTAAACTTCTTGGTAAACCTTAGCATGGTTCAGCAAATACATGTTTCTCCATTGCTGAATCATACATGCTATCATGTAGAGCAGGGGTGTAGTTGATTTGAAAGAATCTCCCCAGAGATGTGTCCTCCCAAATGAAATCATGTTCAGAAGAGTTGTTTCTGAGCTTCCTGCATCTCAAGCGGTTGATCCAGCCATGGGGCATCAAAAACCTTCTCAAATGATGTCAATGACAAAACTGCCCACTTTATGCTGAACAATTCCATCACAGTCTAATAAATAATCAAAGTGATGATGTTCATGCATCACATTCCTATTGCAAAAAATGGTGTTAATGTGTCTCTCTTCATCCAGAAAATCCCCTTTCCAGGAGGTGGCATTGTCCTCATTCATGAAAGCCTTATTGGAAAAGGGCCTCATTAATAGAAACAATAAGCCCCTTCAGGTAGTTGAGTCAAGAAACCAAAATGATGATAAACAAATAAACAACTATTATGTTTATTGTAAGATTACAGTAAGAGAATTTTGCAGATCTGAAATCACTTCTCCCCTTGTCTTTTCCGAGAACTAAGGAGGGTCCCTTCTGAGACATTTTGCTCTCCTCCCCATTTCTTCACCCCCCTGTGTGCTGATTTATCTCTTGTGTGATCTTTCCCTTAGCTTTCCTTCTGTTTCCCAAGGTTATTCTCACCATTACAACTGATGATGACAGTCTTCAACTCCCACTTAAGCAACCCCAAGGTCAATCTGTTTGCATCATGGGACAAAGGCAAGGCTTAATTGTTTGTAACAGGGGTCACCTAAACTTCAAATCTCCCAACAATATCTTCCTTTTTTCTAAGAGTCAGTATCTTTCTGTCCATTATCCTATTAATAAAAGTCATGGCAAAGATCCATAGGAACTCAGCCAATTGCATTATCATCACATCTTGCTGAGCTGAGCAGCTGTGGTTTGCTCTATCATATTTATCCATCCCCTGCTTTTCTAGCTGACAATGCCTCCTCTCCAGCCATCATCTTACAGCACAGAGGATTTAATTCCACATTCTGGATTAAAGTAGAACAGAAGATTTCCAAAAAGACTTTGCCACTAAATGGAACTCCTACAGAAGAAAGAATGAAAGGAGGAGGAATTTAGAGAAACAATTTTACAGAGCAGAGTTTGAAGCAAGCAACTTGAGAAAGAAACTTAAAATAACTCTGCCTTGAATTTGTTTACCATGAGACAAACCTGGACAGGCTTTTAAGATTCTCTTACTAAGGACCAGAACAATACAGTAGTGTTACTGGAATACCTCCATTGGGTCTTTCTTGACTCAGCCTTCCTCAGAGAGCTGAGAGAAGCAGAACTTTAACCCCATGCAATATTAGGTCATGACAATTTATCCCTTGACTTATATTTCAACAGTGGTATATTTTGCAATCACATTCTCTTTTTCTTCTTCATTAGCAATTTTCTGTTAGGTCACTTTGTTACGATTTGCTGTGTGAAAAATTAGTGCTTAGGTTTATTCTACAGTATACAGGAAACATTCATCAATCTATGAACAATCACCACTTTATAGGAGATACCAAAAACATTCACATTTTCTAGGTTACAGCAGCTGAATGACCACCCATAAATAGGGCAAGATGCAGCCATCAGTTTTATTGGCATGTAAATATTTGGTAAGAATGATCAGATGGAAGCAAGAAATAAATAAATTGTTTTGGAATAAACGCCTGCATAAAAAAAAATAACTATCCTTTTTATTTTTGCCTAGATGGCCCCCATGTTAGAGTTGTAATCATTTATTTTTTCAATAAACAAATAAAGTGTCCCCTGTGGAATTAAAGAAAGATTCTCTTCCTTAAAAGTAAGGAAGCTGTCTTCGTCTAGGAGTTCAAGGTTGCAATGCTGGCCATTGAACTCTCAGTAACCTTAGGCTACTTAGGAATGTACACTCATTGCTGTAAAAAGGAAATCCATTTGGGAGCAAGAAATCTGAACAAGAAGCTTTTCTGATGCTTTCTCTTTGTGAGGAGTGACTATAAAGCATATCATTCAAAATGATATTCTCCGAATGGAATCTGAAGTGCAGCTACATGATGAACAGATCAAGACATGCAGTCTGCTATACTAGCCCGTTTTGTTTTTATGTGCAAATCCCGTACTCCCTACCACACTGAATTGGATTTTGTGTTCATTTTGTATGTTTAACAGTGGCCGTATTTTAACTTGTGCTGGGTGTTTATGATAACCATTCAGTGATGCCTTCCTGGTTCATTGTTCCTGCTTTCTAAATAGAGTATTTGCTCTAAATATTCCAACAATGATAACAGGTGACTAGTAACCTGTAAGTAAGGATACCTGGCAGAATCTGAATTCTCAACTTCATATTTGCCATGCAGTTCTCTATTTCTCTGCACAAAGTGATAACACGAAAAAAGAGAGAGCCTCTTATATGTGCCATGCCCAGCTGCCATCTCAGCATTTGAATAAAGAACATGAAGAAGGTAATGTGAAAACACCATTGACTGCTCTGCTTGGACCAAGGCATGAGGTTGGGGGATGAGATAATGGTTCCAGTGGGACTGTCTTCAGCTGGAAATAGATTGTAGAACTAGGTCAAAAGAGCATGAGAGATGGGAAGGAGATGGAAGTTTTCTGAGGACAGTAATTCCTCAGATTCCCATCTCTCTGTTGGGACGAGAAAGAATTTAATGGAAAAGATTGGATGACAGCTACACGTTGTGGTCTGCTAGATGGCCAGTATGACTTTAGTCCCTTCTTTTCTTTTCCATTCCTTGCAAAGAATAAAACACTTAATTCACTACCCCCCACCCTACTCCTTCTACCATGAGTCAGGATATGTTGCAGTTGGTTGCCAGACACGGAGGGGAATAACTTGGCTGCAGCTTCTTTCCCAGTATTCTCAAGGGTGGCAGGCATGAGTGTGGGATGTCCTCTGATCTGTTCCATTTAAGGTCTAAGTGCAGGCTACAATGAGAGGTCAATCATTTAAGAAAAAGTTTTGAGTGAATTTTTTTCAAATAAAACCAAATGGCTTACAAGCAGTTATTCTCCAGGTCTAATTCTGGGCAGTAGGCAGTGGTGGGTTGCTACCGGTTTCCCCTGATTGGGCGAACTGGTAGCAGTGGTGGTGGGAGGCTCCGCCCACCCACCCGGATGCTTCTGCGCATGCATAGAAGCATGCATATGAGCGAACCAGAAGGATACTAAACCCCCATGGGGTTCTAGGGAATAGTGTTTTAATAATTTTATAATAATTTTAAACAAAATTTTATAATTTTAGAGCCAAATTGTCATGTTTAATACGTTTTTAAAGTATGAAATGTTTGGATATGTTTTTTAAATGAACTATTGGTTGTACACCGCCCAGAGTCCGTGAGGAGTTGGGCGGTATAGAAATTTAATAAATAAATAATAATAATAATAAAAAGAAAAAAGAAAGCTGACTGGATAATTGGATCTTCTTCTAACTGATGGAACTTTACTTGCTGTCTTACCCTGTGACTGTTCACATCTACCTGTTCAGATTTACTTTAAGAAAAAGCTTGCTGACTGTCTGTAATAGAAATTGGTGAATTAAAATCTTTGACTATGCCCTCGAAACCAAAAAAAACTGTCTCAGCACCAACTTCTGCCATGGCCAGTCCAGCTGGGCAGGGGTCGGTTGCTGCATTTTTATAACAAGAAAAGATGGAATCAACCTCCAAAGAATCCCAAGCAATCCTTCAAGCAATAGTAGATTTGAAACAAGGAATGGTGGATTTGAAGCAAGGAATGGATGACATGAAAGAAGATATGGACAAAGGTTTTGCAGAAGTTAAACAAGAACTGAATGAAGTAAAACAGACCACAGCAGAAAACAAACAGAGAATAGGGCAGATGGAGAATAGAGCAGAGACGACAGACCAAAAAATTGAAATCCTACAGAAAGATAACCAAAAATTAGAGAATTTAGTGGTTAATAGTGAAATGGAGAGATTGTCTTTCTACTTGAGATTCCAAAATGTAATTGAGGCAGCGTGGGGGAGGATTTAAAATATATGATGAGTCTGTTATTAGCAGAATTAATAGGTATGGAAAAAATAGGATGTCATGGGATATTGGTCAGATTTATAGAGTGAATTCAAGCTATGCGAGAGTAAACATGTCCCAAGAGAAATCCACATAAAATTTCTCAGGAGATCCACAAGGAATGAGATCCTGAGAGAGCTAAGGGGTAAATCTCTGAGGTTTAAGGGAAGAGAACTGGCAGCGTTAAAACAAATTCCAAGAAAGGTCAGAGTGTGTAGTAGGAAATACCAATTTCTAACCATAAGAAATTGCCAAGATTATTATATTCAGGTGGTTGATGTGGGAAAGTCTCTTAATATTCTGGGAAGAGAAAAAATACAAGTTGATAAATAGTAATGAAGCGGAAGCTTTTTACAATGACCATAAACTCCTACTAGAGGAAGAAGACCTGGTATCTGGGGGGAGAAGGAAGGAAGGCAAACCCAAAGAGAGAGAGAGAGAGAGGAAACACCAAAGCCTATACCTGAAGTCACCAGTAGGGCTGTCACCAAGGAGGCTAAGATCACAAGATAAATAATGACATTTAAATGTGCTGTGTAAAATGTTAAAGGGGTAACCAGAAAACTGGAACATAAACTAGAAGAGGTACTTAATTTTTTGTTTTAGGCGCAGGAGCAGGATAGACTGGCTGTCAACCAATAGAACGTTAAAAATTTGTAATATGATACAAATTTTACATTTACTTTGTGATGCACTATATATGAACCATATAACTCTGGAAAGCAAGTTGTAAAAAAATTGATTTAATACCCTTCACTCTTTTCCCTACCCCAAGAAAACCAATAAAATTGTATTGCAAAAAAAAAAAAAGCTTATTTAAATATGGGTAGTGTTTGAATATATAGACGTGAATATACACTTAATACAGGAGTGATAGATTAAGAAATTATGCCATTGCAATTTGTCCAATATGACAAATGAAGTTCATTGAAAAGATGAAATTCATGCATGCTAATAATGTTCATAAATAGAACTGAGATTGTTGCAAGGCCAGTAAATAAAAGACTAATTACATCAAGTTCCTCTAATGAAGGTCTGCACAATCACAGCACCATTTGTTTGCAAGAAGCATGTGTCAGGGGGAAGTTAATCCCACACCAATATTCCAGAGGTGGTTAACTCTTTTGTTCCTAGCCTGATCCAAGGATAGCTGCTTGCAGCCAGAGTAAATATTTGCCTTACTATCCATGCTGAGCTCTTAGTAGCTGAATGTCTAGTGATGGTGCCGAAAAGGTTGCACGGAAACATTGCATGCACCAACGCTCATTGACTTCTGAGTTCTAGCACACATGCATACCCAACAATCAGCTGGTTGGCGCACATGCGCAAGCTGGTTTTTTCAGCACTGTCATGTGCATGAAGGGATTGCACTCCAGAAAGGCCAAATTTCTGGGTTCTGGCACACATGTGCACCTGACAATCAGCTGGCCGCGCAAAGGACAGCTGATCATCGTGCATGCATGTGTGCCAGAAACCCGGAAGACAAAGAGGCAAGATCATGTGTGCCAGGCGACATGGCTTCACGTGCCATAGGTTCACCATCATGGATCTAGGTAGTCATTGTAGGCATGGATGGATAGACGGCCAGATAGACAGACAGTTATAGCAAGCTTAATCAAGTCTCCTCTCTATATCTTGGACTTCAACTTCCAGAGTCTGTTGCCTAGAAATTCAAGTTCCCATCCAGCCCTTCTAGAGGGCCTCAGAAGGATGGCATTCCATTTATAAGGCTTTGATTGATTCATGGCATAGAAATACATGAATTTAGCCAGACTGGCTGGAAATTATGCAGTAGCATTCACATATCCTACCCAAGTTTTATTCCGTTTGAATCTTAGGGTGCAAACCCAGCCAGTATGCTTTATAACTATCATATTCTACAGTTCCTTTACAATTAAGCAAAATATGGTTTTGTGGGTTGTATGAATATATTATGTAAGCTAGAAAGGCATCAGGGTAAGAAAATCAGTACACACAAGAACAGAATCTTTCCATTAGGGTGTTGTGGTGGTTGAATGAACATAGGTGTAGCCTATATGTGTCAAATGAGATACAGCAGGAAAAAAAAGCATTAAGCCTTTTGAAATACTCTTATTATTACTGATGGAAAGTTACATTCCTACCTAATTCAATAATGATGATAAAATCTATAAAGCACTAAAACTGCCTGGGTCAGAATAGCATTTCCAATTGAAGTAAAAACAGTAAACATATTCATGAAAAATCATCTCATCTTCATACGCTGCTAAACCAAATTTGGCATATAATTATTGAGAAATAGCATTCACTGATCTCTCAGATTAATAATTATCAAATTGTAGCAAAGCCTGAGTTTACTAATTATGTTAGATCACCATACAGTTCATTCAGGATTAGCTAACTATGACAACTGAACCCTGTCCATAGTTTGCAAATTATGGTGTATGGCTTAGTGTGTTCTTGAACCTAGATATCTATGGTTTATTCAATCATGGCTAAAATAAAACATAGCTTAACTCTGTGTGAATGAAGCTAACCATTGCAATACAAATTCTAAAACGAGAATAAAAATTCTTCTCATTTGTCCTGCCTTAATTTTTTTCAATTTTCTCTCTTATTGTCTCTCATATGCTGAATAGTACAAAATAAGTACTGATCTTTAACTTATATCTTACAAAGTATAAATCATAGTAAGGGCAATTAATTTTTCTTCATATTTCTCAATCTCCCATCTCCCTTGGATTGTATCAGTAGCTATCTTCATCCCAAATTCTTACGGGAGTGAGCTGCTGATTTTTTACTATTGTTAATCCTATTTTTAATAATATGTTATGTTAACTCCTGCTTTAATGTTGACTTTTTGATCACCTGTGCTAATAATAAGAATCCACAACATGAACAAGGTGAACAAAAATACAAGGTAGTTGCCTGCACACTGACTCCTACCAAAAGATAAAATAAAGATAAAACATGTCACATTGTGTGCACACAAACCAAAATATATCACACTTGTTAGTAATTCTTTGCAGCTCAATTAAGAGTATTTTAAGAGATTAATTAAGACATCTTGGAAGAACAAGTCAGCTTGATTGCAGGTACCATAGCTTTTACTTTGCAGCATGAAATATAAGTAATGCTCAACTTACAACCATTCATTTAGCAACTGTTTTAACTTACAATGGTACTGAAAAGTCTGACTTAAGACCAGCCCTTGTACTTATAATTGCTGCAGTGTTCCAGGGTCATGTGATTGCCATGTGTGACCTTCCAGGCCAATTTCCACCAAGCAAAGTCAATGGCGGAAGCTGGATTCAGGTAAGGACTGTGTGATTTACATAACAATTGCAGTGATTCACCTAACAACTGTGGCAAAGAAAAAGGCCATAAAACTGGACACGGCTCACTTAAAAACTGCTTGCTTAGCAACCAAAATGCTGTTCCTAATTGTGGTCATACGTCGAGGACTACCTGTAGTTTAAAGTGACCAGATTCGCCCAGCGGGATAGTCTCAAGGGGGGGTCTGCGGGGAGGGAAAAAAAGAACTTTTACAAAATTGCACGGGGGACGGGGGGTGCTGCCCCCGCCGCTGCCCCACCACTTCCTGCTCCCTGGGGAAAAAAACACTTTACCAAAATTGGCGGGGGTGCTCCCCCTGCCCCCCACCACTGCCCCCCGC
>JANHFP010009909.1:141977-165787 GCA_032468135.1 Calamaria suluensis
ATAAATAAATAAATAAATAAATAAATAAATAAATAAATAAATAAATAAATAAATAAATAAATAAATAAATAAAATATCCTTCTGTAAGGGCCTGAAGCTCTGCTGGTTGGCTTGAACACTCAGTGGGGGAATATATCACCAGAAGTGGCTACTGGACTAATTAGTTGACTCCAACTTCCCTCTGGCCTACCTGTTTCCCATCCACCTTTTTAATTTCATATTATGGTACTACTTCCATTGTTTATTTTTAATTGTTTTATTCCTCTGCTATCGTTATGTTTACATTTTTAATCATTCCACCCCCTGTTTTATTGTTGTAAGCTGCCCAACATAGCCCCATGGTGAGATGGGTGGCAAATAAATTTAACAGACAGACAAACAAATAAATAAATGGATCTCTCTCCGCTTCTAAAGATTTGACATAGATTTTACAACTTTATACCAGGCAGGTATATTTTCCCTGTTCAGCAGTTTACGGTCATTGAGAGCTGTGTTACTCTATGATGACAAACAAACAAACAGGAGGAGTCTGATAGCATCTTTTCCCAATAAAATTTGTATTAAAAGGCATGTGTTTTTGTGAAATGCAGCTCATTATCAGATGCACCTGATGAAGTAAGCTGTATCTCATGACAATTTATGCCTTTTGAGAGTTTCTCATTAGTTAACTCCTAATATTTTTAAAGACTGTCATTTTATGGTGAAAGGGGCAGAATCTGATACCTGACAGTGCTGATTTAATAAAATGAAGAAGTAGCTATTGGGACTGAGAGAATCTCAGGGGCATTAAACTGCCTGGGAAAATCCTTATAAAATAATATAAATGCCCCTCTAAACACTATTGTTATTACATTTTTATAGATATCCATCTTCTCCCATCACTCAAGGTTTTGTCAATCGCCGTCCTCCTGTAGCTATTTTAACCATGTACTTTCCAATTTCCTTGGGGAAGAATGGTTAAAAGAGTGACATGTTGAAAAAATGAAAGCCTGCATATTTGTTAGATCTCGTCCCTGCCTCTAAGAAATTTGGACCTGTTGAATGTGGCATCCTCAGAATTATACAATCACAGCATCTACATTATGATGTCATCGCATACTTGCCATCAGTTTAGTGTTGCAATTGTTTGCTGTGTCTTGAACATTTTCACTGTAAGCAGCAGGAATCTGGTGGATGGTAGAAAAATGCTTGAGACACCAGCCTATGTTACTTTAACTGTACCCATTCCATCATTTATGGAAATCTTTGCACCTTTTTTAGATCCATTGCCTCCTGGACTTACCTCCTAAAGACAAGGCTCATAAATTGCTCAGATTACCTCTCCTTGTGATTCATGGGAATGGCTCTTTAGGTCTCTTAGATGATTAACTCACAGGTGAAAAAGAAATAAGGGTTGCTCCCTAGGACCCCGAGAAGGATAGAATTGGGGGACAATTTTGGAGTAGGTGGATAAAAAGAAACAGACACATTCTTACGTTCCAAATCTCTCCTCTCCAGAAAGTCATATTGAACCATAAATAAACCTGGTCTTTCCTCTGTGTTCTCCAAGGGATTGGGTGCCATGTTCATTCCTGTTTCTTGTGAATGGTTTCCTGGTGGTTGAGCCTGGACGTTTGGGTGGTGACTTTTGGTGTTCTAAGGAAATGGGGAAGTATTTTTTTTTCCCTTTCTCAAGTATCCGTTCTCTCTTTTTCCTCTTACCCTCCCTTTCTCATTTTTTCCTCCCCTCCTCTATCTTATCTGCCCCCCTCCCCACCCTTTGTGCAGAACATTCCACAGAGGAAGGGCAAGAAGGGCAAAGGCAAAGGAAGGGGCAAGGGCAGGAAGAAAGGTAGAGGCAAGAAGAAGAGAAACAAAGAGTCCCTCGAGAAGTCCTCGCTCAGTCCAACCTCAGGCGAGGTAGAGAGTGCAACTAACTGCTCTCTGCTGATCTAATAACTTCTGGTCCCGGCCAGCCTAACCCGTTGCCTCCTAACCTGCCTAACCCATCTAACTAGCAGCTTCCTCTTGCTTTATCATCAATGGTTCTTCAGGCAGAACTGCGCACAGAGTGTTTTCTGCCCTTATGGCTGCCCATTGACTGCCTTGCATGAGGGCTGGTGGTGCCATGTGCAGTAGCCTCTGGCTAGAGAGGTCAAGGACTCCACTTCCGTTAGTGCTGATTGGCTGCAAAGTTCCAAACCCAGGTGAGTTTTGAACACCTGAAGACACGTTCTTCCCCATCAAGTGCCAGGACAATGCATTTCAATTTTCCCTCTGATGTTCAGTCAAAATCAAGAGGGCTCATGGTCGCTCCAGAAAGAGGGCTACAGAGAATTTTCTATGTGGATGGGCAGCTGAAAGAATTCATGATATGTCTCAGGAAAATATCTGTATAGACTTTTGCTGGCTCCTTCCGGGTACTGTGACATCAGTCTCTGACAGTGCAGGTTTTTCAAAAGTGAAATTTAAAATAATTAATAATCAATTGTTAATTACTTTTTAATTAAAATCTACATAGGTTGCCAACTTCCATTGAGCTGTATTATTACTGAATCATTAATTATGAAAGTGATGGCATGGCATTGTCCATTGATGTAATATTCAATTATATGAATAAGGATCAGTTGCAACGACCAACAGGCAACAGTGCTGTGTTACTGGTTTTGTCCTTATCGGAAATCTTCAGGTGCAGATAGCCCAATGTTATTCTATTGTGGCCAAATAGAATGAGCTTCCCAGAGTTCACTTATTCTATTTGACCACAATAGAATAGCATTGGGCTATCTGCACCTGAAGATTTCTGATAAGGATAAAACCAGTAACAATGCTTACTGTTGGTCATTGCAACTGATTCTTATTCATATAATTGAATATTACATCAATGGAAGATACCATGCTATCACTTTCATAATTAATGATTTAATAATAATATGGCTCAATGGAAGTACCTTAGCACCAGGATCTTTGGACCATTATAAACAATGCATTTGCTTTAGAAGCTATGTAGAGCCTGGTCAGTGGTGGGTTCCACTTACCTTCACTACCAGTCTGGAACTGGGAGTGTGTGCATGCTCACTTAGCTCCTCAACAGTGCTTTTGCGCATGCGTGGGTGGGTGGAGCCTCCTGTTACTGCCACTACCAGTTTGCCTGAACCTGGCAAGCCGGTAGAAACCCACCACTGATCCTGGTGCTATGGAGTTGCAAGAGGGGATATCTTAGAAGTGCTACCAGAATGATAATAAAGCCTTTGTTTATCAACCAGAATTGGGGCTGGTAACTCAGTCATTAATTGAATTGCAATCTTAATCTTTCCTTTGTTTTATAGATCTGAGAAATTTGTAGATGCAAGAATTGGTCCCAAAGTTACTTATTCCTCACTGTGATAACTGCAAACATTAGCTAAACAAGGACTACCTGTATAAAGTCCATCTTTTGGAAATGGCTTATAATTAAAACACCACAGGGTTCTTTAGCTACCATATGCAGAGCTAATTGTCTTTGAACAACAAAGCTGGGGTAACAGCTATTGATCTGGACTGTTGTGACTTTTTTAAAAAAATGACATTGCAAATATATGCCTCAACATCATGGAAGCACTTCCATCACCTTATCGGGCTGTGAATTTTGCTATTCCTAAATGAAAACATGTTTTGGTCTAGTATATGGAAGACATACAGAATACGGCCACTCTGAGAATTCAGAGAATTCAAGTTGAAACATGATATAATAGAATGTAAGCGTTAAGGGATCTTGGAGATCATTTAGTTGAATGCTCTTCACTGCACATCTCTGGCAGATATCCATGTAGCATTTATGTCAACACTTCCAATAAAGGAAAATATATCATCTTCTGAGGTAGCTGACTCTTTATGGAATAGCTTGTATCTTAGAAATTTTGTCCAAATGAAATTAAATTCACTGTTATTTATTCCTGTTTTCTGCAACAGTTGTACATAGTTTCACTCCTCCTTCTGTGTGACAGCCCTTCAGTTACATGAAGTCAGCTACCATGTATTCCTGAAGTCTTCTGTTCTCCAGGCTAAATAAATTCAAGTGCTCTTCATATTTCCCCTCCCCCTTCCAGATCGTTAATCATTTTGGCTACTCTCTTCTGGACACACTACGTTTCATGATCTCCTTCTCAAAATGCAGTGCCCAGAGCTAAAAAAATATTCTAGGCACTGCATAGCCAACATCGAATTTAGAGAAACAATAACACACACAAAATTATGTGCATACAAATACATTTAATTGATACATTTTGTACAAAACTTTGCTATTCCAAATTCTTGTAAATGATTTTTTTTATTTTTTTTTAATCAACACTCTCTTCCACAAAAATATTTGGCTCCAGTTTGCTTTCCTGGTGACAATAGGTTTCATATCTCTCCTTTTACCCATTTAGTCCTATTCCTGCCCCTATTTTCTCTACTGTGATGATTTTGAAAATAACATAGCAAAAGTTCTAGGAGCTTTGCTGTACAGTCAGCATTGATCTTGCCTACTATTTTTCTTCCCTTATCCTAAAATATCAAGAAGTATGTTGCAAAGATACTATGAAGATTTGAGTAAAGATTTTACTCAATCACAAGCAGGTTAAACCTGTAGAAGATCAACTGCACACCTAAAAAAGCCCTAAAGGTTGTTAGGAGGCTGTCCTAGTTTCCTGCTGGTATTAGCTATGCAGTGAAAAGGGATGTTAAAAATGGTACTAAATAGTTCACAGCTACT
Source organism: Calamaria suluensis (assembly GCA_032468135.1). Classification (NCBI taxonomy): domain Eukaryota; kingdom Metazoa; phylum Chordata; class Lepidosauria; order Squamata; family Calamariidae; genus Calamaria; species Calamaria suluensis. The sequence goes on from JANHFP010009909.1 coordinate 146,692, forward strand.
GTATAATAACAGGTTTAGACTCAACCATTATTCTTGGTTATGTATCTAAGTTGATCACAAGTTATAGGTTTATGGCAGTTGAATTTTGCCCAAACTCCTGTTTAATTTTGCTGGCTCAACTAGGTTTAGTAAATTTGTAAATTTATAATAGAATCTGTACATTTATCTTAAGAGTTTTAAAGGAATGGAATTTAATGGGTTAGAAAAAGGAGCTGCTGTGGCCTAGAGGTGGTGCTTTTACCTCACAATCAGGAGGTTGTGAGTTTGGTCCTAGGTAGAGGCCAGATGTAGGGTCTCCTCCTTGTGCAGGAGGTTGGACTAGATCAGTGGTCGGCAAACTTGTTGGTCGAGAGAGCCAAATATCAACAATTCAACCATTTAAATTTCTTTCGAGAGCCACGGTTCTGTGGGCGTGGCTAGGTGGTCACATGATTGTGTGGGTGTGGCTTGATGGTGACTTTCTTGTCTCCCTTTGCTTCTTTCTGTTTCTCTATCTGCTCTCCCTTCATCCTTTCTCCTTTTTTCCCCTTTATTGTCGCTTCCTTCCTCTTTCTTTCTTTCTTTTCTTTTTTTCTCTTCCTATCTTGCTTCTTTTCTCTCTTTTCTCTCTCTCTCCCCCTCTGCTGCTGCCCTGCAGCAGCCAAAACCAGAGGGTTTGGGGCAGGGGCTGAAGGCGCAGGGGGCTGAGGCTTTTTCCCCGGCGTGGCTCCTGGAGCTGCTCGGCCCGGCCGTTCCCCCAGCCCCCACCCCAACCACTGGGGCTTTTTTCCCAGTGCGGTTCCTGGAGCCACTTGGCCCGGCCACGCCCCTAGCCCCTGCCCCAACCACTGAGGCTTTTTTCCCGGCACGGCTCCTGGACCCCTCGGCCCAGCCATGCCCCCAGCACCCGCCCCAACCACCGGGGCTTTTTTCCCGGCACGGCTCCTGGAGTCACGCAGCTCCAGGAACCGTGCCGGAAGAAAAGCCCTGGTGGTTTGGGGCGGGGGCTGGAAGCGCAGCTGGCCCGCACGGCTCCTCCTCCTCGCTGCCACAGAAGAAAGTGACTGTGGTGGCCGAAGGTGTGGAAGGCGTGCTCCTAAATGGTAGCGTGCATGCGTGGAGCATGCACACTACCATTTAGGTGATTCCATTGTGGGGAAAATGGGAAAGAAAATCACGCCGGTGCTGGGGGGAAGGGATTTGGATCGCACAAACCAGCCCGCACATGGAAGAGCCATCCTCAAGTGGCCAAAGAGCCTCATGCGGCTTGTGAGCCACACTTTGCCGACCACTGGACTAGATGATTACTTTGTTATCCAGAATTTATTTTGTGATTATTCTTTTGTTCTGATTGTTTTAGCTTATGATCAAACAAATATGTCTGCATTTTGTTTTCCTCTTGTCTTCCACTAATGACCTTTTTTATGTCAGGGAAGCATCCCCAAATGTGTGAAATACAGGACAGGGGGATGCTGAGCTCATCCTGCCAGTGAATCATTCTTGCCTTAGCCAAGGGGAACCTTTTCCCTGCCAAATGGAGCAGCTGGCTGAGTTCCTTTTTCTAGAATCAGAATTACAGCTGTTTGGCTGTTTAGTATTGGCAACAACAAAGCATTTCTCTTTTCCTTTTCTAATCTCTTCTCAGGAAGAATTTGCCACCCACTATCCTTCTCTCTCCCTCCTAATGTAAGAACGCTTCATTTCACCTAATCCTGCAAATACTTGTCTAGCAATAAAGTTCAGGTTTGTTGTGAAGTTGATCAGGTATAAACATCCACAGCTCTTCTTTTATATATTGTAAGTGAGTGAAACTGCAATCCACAAATGTAATTCTTTCGTTAGTTTTTTGGCTTAGTCAGTCCCTTTTTTCAATCAAGCTTCACTGCCTCTTGAGATATCTTTGCAATGCTACAAGTTCTAGAATTTACTAGACTGATTTTCCTTTTTCAAAAGATGCTCCTTCAGGATTAAAAGTTGTCCATGGAGATTTATGCACAAGTTTGAGGAGGTTGCTTACTCTGCAGTCTGTAAAGAAGCTGTTTCAGGGGCAGTTTAGCACAGTAGTAAATAGATGGAAAATAGAGTTACTAATATACATTCGTCTGTCATAGACACACAAACTGTTGCCAGAAAAAACTTTTATGATAGCTTTGATGTAAACATTGAGATTTCAACTTTACCGGAGGGCATCCTCAGGCAAGGTTGGCAGTAGTTTTGAAAGTGATTTGTCATTGCCTTATTCTTTCATCCAAGTTAATGCTTGATTCAAATATTAACTAAGCCTTGCCTTGCTTAGTTTTCAATCCTTGACAAGTTCATCCAGATTTAGATCCCACTTTGGGATATATTTGAGATTAAACTGAAGATTTTTGTTGCATTCAAGGACATGTGCAAAGATTTCAGTGTTAGAGGAAATAGATGACTACTTAAGTTTTGCTGTCTTTGCATCTTTCCTGCCTATTAGAATCAGAGTAAAGGTAGTCCTTGACTTATGACCACAATTGAGCCCAACATTTCTGTTGCTAAGTGAGAAAGTTGATAAGTGAATATTTCCCCATTTTACAACTTTTCTTGCCACAGTAAATCATTGCCGTAGTACCGGTTACTAAGTGAATCCTATTGATTTTGCTCATCAGAAGGTCTCAAAAGATGATCACTTGACTCCGGGACACTGCAGCCATCATAAACACGAGTCAGCTGCCAAGGGTCAGAATTTTGATCATGTGACCATATGGATGCTGCAAAGTTTGTAAGTGTCATAAGTCAGTGCCGTTCTAACTTTGAATGGTCACTGAATGAACTGTTGTATGTCAAGGACTATCTCTAATCAAAAGGATTATATGATTTCCTGACATAGCATCTCTTTCCCCAGTAACTTTGAGGTTCAAATTTGGCAGTGCACAAACCTTATTTATTTCTTAGGACGTCGAGTGATGTTCTTTCTGCAGTTGCTTTCTGTATATTCATCAACCCCCTTTTTCCCTTCCAAGTCCCAATTCAAGGGGAACTTTCCCTACGTGTAGGGGTTGCCTGCAATAAGAAAATAATACTCTTCCCAAGAAGAAGATATTTTGTTTTGCCTCAAGATCTGCTGGATGTGCATGGGAATATAACGCTTGGGATATGTAAATTGGATGCTGACCTTAAATGAATGGCTATGAGCTCACATAGATATCGGAAGATAACAGTGCAGCATGGAACAAAAAATCACTGACCTTCAAGCACATCAGTCCTAGAAAATGACATAGCCAGCACATGGATGCCCAAGAACCCATCACATATTGTTGGCGGGCCAGGGCAAATTGGCAGAAGAAACTCTTTTCCTCGTATAGATTTTGCTGTCTCTTTCCAGATTTCCAGATAAATGAATGGCACCGAATGTGAATTTTCATACCAGGGGTTCTGAGTTCGTAAGTCTCAGACTGAAAGACTGCACTACGTAATGTGCTTGAAAGCTCAGCTGCATTTCTGCTTCTTTCCCAGTATGGCACAGCCTCTGATCCACTAGAGCTTTTATCCTTTCTTACCAAACTCCACTCCTAGATCTGCTAGCAAACATGGTTTAACTAGTAGGTGCTGCCAAATGTATTTCAGTGTCTAAACCCTTGGGGAACTTGGCAGACATGATGCCAGGATATTTTTTCACTGAAAGATTAATCTTTTATAACAAGTTCCAAACACGGCTCCTAGGCATGGAGGTATGAAAGGCTGTTTCTAACCTCAAGGTACTAGATTTTATTGGGCTGAATTTCTCTTATATCATGACCACTTTAGTTGGCTTTTGGCTGCTGGCATTTTCTAACCCCTAAAGAATTTGTACAAATCTATGTGCTAAATGTACGTTGCCAAATAAGTTATATAGATTCCTTTAACATCTTATGTCTCCCCCACCACCCTCAAGAATGAGACTCCAACTGATTTTAGTCCAATGAAGGCAGCTACTGAATTCTGGGAAAAGGATCCCAATGAAGAGCTTGGCATCCTCACTTCCACCACTATGACAGACAACTTCAACCTTACAGACAATTATGAGGTAAGGTAGACATTGTTCCCAAGGCTCCCCGAGGTGCTCTTTTCATTCTCAGAATCTAAAGAAAGCAGGGAAGGGGTAGAATGTGGTTGGGGTAGATATAAAGATGGGAAAGTCTAGGTGCAATACTTTTTTTTTTGTACTGAAAAGTCTGTTTTGGGTTTGGAGCCAGGCAAAGCCTCACTCCAAAACGTAGTGAACAGGCCTGGAAACAGCTGAAGTTAATTTGATTGAATTTACTTCCCAGTCATGTATTTAATAATTTAATTCACATGCTTCACTCAAAGTATAATTTGGCATCAAATTTTGAAGGTCTTTAGAGGCTGCTGTAAAGGCCACATGAAGCTCTAGGATGTCAGTTAATTCATCTGTGGCCTGCAGTCTGTCAAAATCCATGAATCCTATAAAGACTTTAAGGCCATAAGATGTCTTCAGACCATGCATATGGTCTCACTTTCCTAGAACTTTATCACTCCAAAATGCAAAATCAGAATAACATCTGAAGAATCTCTGTTGCCAATTCTATCTTTAGATACAATGAGTTAGTCTACACAGATCAGGGGAGGATTTGGATTTGAAAAGTCCCTACCAATTGTCTTCCCAAGATATTGCCTATAGTAGAACGTGCAATGTTTTGTTTGTTCTGGCAGACATTCCCAATACAATATTAGGCTAAGAGTTTAGCATTTGCAAAAGAGTTGCCTCCTCTAGCAAGTACCTTCCTTTTCAGAGTCCTCATATGAGGCATCATGATGGACAGGCAGCCACTCTCAAGAGCTGCCCCAGCTTCTTCAATATTTTCCTCTGAATGATATTTGGAGAAAAGCATTGGGGGCTTCAGGTTCTTTTTCAGGGAATAGTTGGTGTCCATGAAGAATGCCCAGAGTAAAACCTATGGCAGTCTGCCTTACCAGAAAGCTGCACCCATCCTGAAACCTGATTAGTGTGGGTCTTCAGGTCACTTATTGGGACCCATAGCTGATTTTAATGGGAGGAGTGACAGTAGCAGTCAATGAAGGATGGAGCTAGCACAATGTATAAATAAGGCAGTGGGGATAACCCATTAGGTGGCAGGTGTTTCTGAGACATCCAAATTCTTCCTGTTTTTACTTTAGTTTGGTTGCATCATTTGTATGTAAAGTGAGGATGTGATTTGGGTGTGTTCAGTTGTATCCACTCCTAATAAAAGGTGCCATACTCCCAGAAAAAACTATGCCACATTTTTTTGCCTAATATAATTGTTTTTATTAAAATCTTGGAGATGGAAGCTGTCTTGTCTCCAGCCAGTGACTCCATCCATTGTATAGATTCTCCATCCATCATACATATAGTTACAATTCTAACCTTTTCGTTAAAATCCTCAAATGAGAGCTTATAATAACTCTTGGACTGTTGAAAGTGCTGAATGAAATGTGCTTTCAGGACCTCACTGTTGAAAGAGTAACTGGACATACTCTTATCTCAATAGGGGTTGCACATAACCAGTAGCAATTTGGTGATTAGATTACTGCTGGGAAAATCCAACTGTATGCCGCAGTAATTTCCCATGGGATAATTGTAAGAAATAATGTAGTTATTTCTAGGGTACCGTGTAAGTACTACTGTCTGGGACAGAAATCACTGAGCTGCCTTTTCCTTCTCAGTGTGTGGCCAAAACAAAGAAGTAAAACAGTAATTTAATTCTTAGCCGTTGGAAGTATAAACGTGGTTTAGGATAGAGCAGAAATGGGAAGATAATGGTTTGGGATCTACTAGTTAGATCTTTATATGATTCGAATTTAAAATACTGACCTTTTAATAGTTTATCCACACTTCTTCAGAATTATGAAATCTACTCCTTGAAATTTACCTCCAATCTCTGTTTGGGAGACACCTTATTAGGCTTTTAAAATGGATTAAAATTTTAGATATGATCTTGATTGTCGCTTAAACAACTTGAGGAATTATTCATGAATATACAGTATAGCTGAAATGATGAAAATGGGAAAGGAATAACAAAAAGTAGACTTGTTTTGGTAGGATTGGTTTCATTTCTGGGATACAAGGAAAATCTCAAATTGTTTTATTTAATTACAGCTACTTTAATTCTATGTGTATGTATATTCTTGTTTCAGTTGGTGGATCTTGAAGTTCTAGTAAGCAAAGCAACAATAAATGAAACGATGTAAAATTTAAAAAAAGTTCCACAAAGACTACATTTTTCTGTTATCTCTTATAAATTAAAATGGGAATAAAATACTACTTCACAGGGAAAGAAAATCCACTGGATTGAACTTTTGGTTCATGTTCCTCATCCCATCTAATCAGAAGCCATATATAACCATTTCTATAACTTGTTAGATCTATTCATTATTAATATTCTGGCAAATATGTATACATGTAAACATCGAAAGTCTGTTGGTGTATTCAGGACAGGAACATGTATATTAGAATCTGTATCCCACACAAAACCATGTACCTAGATTCTAGAATATGTATATCTGCATTCCTGAACAGGATTCAATGAACAAAGTTTCTTTTCTTTTAAAGGAAAACTGAATGTAATGGTAGGAGAAAGAGTCACAAATAGGAAGAGGGAGTCTAATAGAGTGTGTTCAGAGTAATTATCATTAAATACATCTACTGTACTTCATATCCCCTTTCCTAATCCCAACAGGACCTTCTTGGAGAAGAGTATTTAATCCATGAAAATAGGGACATGAATGCCAGTGTCACTTACAGAGCATATGATGAGAGACCTGACAATAAAGATTATGAGGACTACTATGACCGACGAGGGGCCAGTGAAGCAGAGCACTATGATCCAGCTGAGCGCATTGAAGACACCATCCTATTTCCTGAGGTAGCAATTCTACAAACATTTCTCTAAACAATGAGTAACAATCTGAACGCTGCAGAAAACAATCTCATTTCATTCAAACAATGCATCCCTTATTTGGAACTAAGCTCAATGTTACTCAGCAGTGCTTGTTTTTTGTTGTATAAGTTCAGAAACATACTGAGGTTTAACCAGTTGGAATGCAAGTGTTACAATTCTAATTAATAGATCATCTTGCAAACAAGACGTACCATTTAAACACTTTAAGCTTTGGAATAAGGGAGGAAAGGACTAATCTCTCTTGTATTAAAAATACTGATTGTACAGTCTTTTGAAAATAATAGTAAAATCTTTGAGCCAACTTACCGTAACACTCTTCCCATTGCTAGAGCAAAGAGAATTGTATCAATGAGACTTAAAAGCCTGCACATAAATTGCTCCTGATTTGCACTCCCTCATAAACTCCTTCTGTTGTTTCATTGTTAGGCCATGACCCTCAGTTGCACTGATGGTTGTGGGTCAAGACCCAAAGTCTCATCTGAAATCCACGAGAAGATGGAATAGCAAAAGGTGGTAGTTCATCAACGGAGCTACAATGTGTTTATAATCTGCCTCTCATACAGCCCATCTGCATAACCATGCTGTCTTTCCTCCTCCTCACCCCAGTTTAAATCCCACATCAGTCTAGCCAATCTGTGCGTCTGATGAAATGAGATGCAGCTCATGAAAGCTTATGCTGTTGAATAAAACATGTTTATCCGAAAAGGAGCTCCCAGGCTCCTGATTTTTATCATCAACATTGTGAGTCCATTAAAAAAGCTGAATCCACTTTCAGTCGTGCTTCCATTGCGCATCAAGTTGGGTTTGTGTGTATATATATATATACACACACACATACAACCACAATCTTTCTTTGTATTAAAAAATGTCACAAATATATTTTAATGAGGAGAATAAAGATGAGGAGGTGGGTTGGTACCCAAGACATATTTTCAGTTGTATCTGAAGATGCTACAAACATGCAAAACTAATTCCCATGGAATGTATTACAGATGTTTTTTAAAAAGAGAATGTTATGTGTTTAAAGAGAAGAAATTCTAAAAACTGGCCTCTGCTGCTTCTCAAAAGGATCTGTCTATCTCCACCTAGATATTTTCCAAGAGTGCCCTATTTTTATTTGTGATTTAGGAGCACTGAAACTCCTGTGACACCAATCACAAATATTTATGAATGTCATGTTGCCCCTATGCCTCACCCACTCTTTTCTCAATGGCTAATTGCCACCAGGCTGGGATGGAAACTTGGCATTTAAACCAAGGTTGACTTGCCCTCTCCTGAGCCTTCTGACTCAGTCCAGAACCTGCTATGCATCACATATTCCCACGGTGCATTATTTCTCATGGCAAGGATTTCAGCCCCACCTTCTGGGCTGAGAAATTGCTTTTCAGTAACATCAAGCATTTATTTCAAGTCAAACATAACTTTCAACGCTTACATGGACATGAAGAAAGAAAACATGTTTACTGCAGCCTTTTTATGGGATTCTTTGAGGGACTTTCCAGCCCAGCCAAAAACCCTGACAATTCCTATTGGGTACTAATAACTTCCAACCTAGCTCAGCTTCTTAAGATCAGTCAAAATTGCCTCAGTGCTGCCACCTAGTATGGATCAAAACTAGAAACCACTGTAAAGTAAAACACAATAAATGTTTTTTTTAACCCAATCTTCTAGGATCTTTTTGCTCAGGTTTGTTGGTGATAAAAGAAAAGTCAGTAAGATTTAAATCATAGATGCTCAGAATTAATTGTAATCAGTAATTAATTTTATCCCTTTGTTTCATTTGCCTTTCTCTTGCCCTATGCCTTCAGAATTGAGTTTGCTCCAAGGACCAACTCATGGAAACTTAGTTCTTGAATTTGTTTCCAATGTCTGGACTCTGGAGATGTTAAGTCATGTATTTGCTCCTATTTCACTCACCATACATTAAGTTTGTATAAGTGTGGGATAGCTCACTTTACAGGAGAGGTCACTGGAGATCACTTTCTATATAAGCAACAGCTAAACCCCAGTGCCAGTTCTCACAATCAGTCAACTTAGAAAAATCCCACGCTTCTTTCCAACAACTCATATAGTCCAGAATCAAATCCACCTTCATTTAAGGTACAATAACTTGTCTCTTTGAATAGTAGACGGCGTAAGATTTGTGGCTCAGAAAATCAGTTTGAAGAAACTGATCATCTTGAATATCTTCTCTACTTTAGGAGGTCGTCTCCATCTATATTGCAGATTCTCACATTATCATAATTACTGGTCTTCATGGTGCTTATTTATTCTCTTTGTACGTAGCAGCAACCAAATCTGAAGGGACAGAAAGGGGAGGCAGCGGTCATCGAACCTGTGAGTAAGATATGTTTTCTGTTCTGGCTTTGCCAAAACCCATCAGCCTGGTTGGAGACTTAATTTCACCACGAAGTGGTGGCTTGGGGTTTGTGGGCAATTCCCTTTTGGTTTCTTGGAAAGATAAATATGCAAAACTCTATGGTTTCCATACAGTTGAGATATACTAGGAATATGTTCTGGAAACTTGAGATGGAGCAATTGGGTCTTGGATGAGGACAAAAATCTTGCACACAAATACAAAAACAAACAGTTACAAATATATGACAATGGGAAATCTACTGCATTCACAGAGTGGTTTCTGGATCTTAGTTGAATGTTTCGTTTGCTTTATTATTGGCTGTGATATGCTAGGCTTTCCCTCTGATAAGTATAGATCACAATATAGTTTTCCCTTCTGAGGATAGTTAGCTTAATTATGCCCCAGAATCACAGGCATATATCATGATATAATCTCATGGGTACAGATGATCTAATTATGCAACAATTAGCTCTCTCTTTTTTTTATACCTCCAACAAGCTTGTTACTTGTGCAGAGCATTCATAAATAACCATGCAAGTGGTTTGTTTCTCAGATATTAAAGGATTGTTAACATTTCTCTTATCCTTCTTACAAGTGTGTGAACTTATTCCAGTGCTTAGAGACAACCAAATTCACATCATATAACTTTGTGAATGTTCACAGGCCACAAAGTCACCTTTTCCCTTCAGAACCGGTTCAGGGCTGTTAAATCTTTCTTCTTTCTGTTGCAGGGTATGGTTTTTGAAGGGCCAACTGGATATCGAGGTCCACAGGTAAGAGACATAATAAGCATAATGACATCAGTTTTCCCAGCCATTTTAAAGTTGTTTAGGAGATGGTCGCCTCCTTTCTGGCTCCTGGCTCCCCCCCACTTAATGGGCAGGGAAAGAGAATTTGCAAAGCACTATCCAGGTTGGTGCCATTATAAACAGGATTGGGTATAGACCATCCCCATGCCTTTCTTCTCCTTTTCCTGCATTTTCCCTATCTGTCCTTAGACGGAAGAAACACAGGAATGTCTTGAGAGAGTTGATTGCCCCTTCTCTGTAGGATTTTGTCTCAGTCATAGGTGTTTGAAAATAGATTTAATAAATGGGAAACCTGCTTGCATGGCATGGGATAAGTATTTTAAATGCATTACTTGGAACCTGACACCAGTATTCTGATCATTGATCTTTTAAACACTTCTTAATTTACTCCCCCAATATTGCCTTCCTATAACCAATTATCAATGTCTATAGAATGAAAAGGCCATCTGTACCTCCATTTACACTCATTACAGGTAGTCCATACTTACGACCACAGTTGAACCAAAAGTTTCTGTTAAGTGAGATGTTTATTAAGTGAGTTTTGCCCCATTTTATGGCTTCTCTTGCCACAGTTAAGTGAATTAATGCAGTTGATAAGTTAGTAACAAATCCATTGAGTGAATCTGGCTTCCCCATTGACTTTGCTTGTCAGAAGGTCACAAAAGGGAGATCACATGACCTTGGGACACTGCAAGCATCATAAATATGAACCAGTTGCCAAACATCTGAATTTTGATCATGTGACCATGGGGATGCGTGAAAAATTGTCATACATAATTTTTTCAGTACCATTGTAACTTTGAACAATCACTTAATGAATTGTTGTAAGCCGAGGACTACCTGCATAAGGAAGTAAGCAAATGGGAGCACCTTTTTGCTAAGATAGAGTTAAAAAGAAGGCTTGAATTTGAGGAATTAGAACTTATTTCTTCAATAAGGATCTGTTAATGTTTAGACTTATTAAACATGCCATATGTATCTGACATTTTAGTCAAGAAGTACAGAGTTTTGCAAAAAGTATAATCCAAGTGCATCTGCAGAAGGAGACTAATGATTGATGTTGGTATCTAGGTGCATTATGCTGTCTTTTCCTATTAGTCATAGGGAGGAAAAGGAAACTATGCATAATTTTCAAACTTCGTTCTCTGCAGTCTGATTGTTTTTCGAACAATCAGGCATAATATTGCTGCTGTAGATACATTTGACACAATGCTGGATATTACTGTGTCATGATGTTTCTACTTTAAAAGAGGAATTGCCTGCTGATTGTCTTCATTTATCTTCATTTTCTGCTGTATCATTTCCCAGGGAGAGACGGGTCCAATGGGACCACCAGGGCCATCGGGATTTCCAGGAGATCCTGGCGATCAGGTAAGGAAATCACTATGTGGTTTGAAGGAATGATACTCTTCGATTTCCCCCCCTGGCAATTTTTTGTCTTCTCTGAAAATTGTGGGTGTGGGGGAAAAAGGAATTGCTGGCATGCACCCCTTCCATATATCTTTGACAAGCCCCAGCTTGATATTGCTTTCTTTTAGTCCAACGACAAGAATTCTTGAGAAAGAATGATTGAGGTATCTTAACTCACTTTTGCACAGGGACCACCAGGCCTCCCAGGCCTTCCAGGAGCTGATGGACTACGTGGACCTCCTGGGACAATGCTCATGTTGCCAGTAGGTGATGCAGGGGAATGGAATGAGAATATGAGATATACTGGCAGGAAATGACATCATATAGTCCCTTTGAGAAGCAGATTCTAGAGCAGTAATGGAGAACCTGTGGCACGAGTGCCACAGGTGGCACGCGGAGCCATATCTGTGGGCATGCGAGCGTTGCCCTAGCTCAGTTCCAGTGTGCATGTGTGCTCTGGCCAGCTGATTTTCGGGCCTTCTGGGCCTGGCAGAAGTCAGGAAATGGGCAGTTTCCTGCCTCTGGAGGGCCTCCAGGGTGTGGAGAAAGCCGTGGTTACCCTCCCCAGGCTCTTAGAAAGTCTCCGGAGCCCGGGGAGGGTATAAAACGGGCCTTCTGGGACTATTGTGCCATCACATGCCAAAAGTGTGTGGGAGTCACATGCACCTGCAGGGGGGCAGGGGGCATTGAATTATGGGTATGGACATGCATGCATGCAAACCCCCCATACTCCCCTCACTTTTGGCACGCGACGGCAAAAAGGTTAGCCATCACTGTTCTAGAGGGATGTTGTTTTCAGTTTTAGTGAATATTTGATGTAAAATAAGAATCCTTTCCCCCCCTCATTTCCAGGGGTATTATTTTGAGTATATTCCAGGTGCAAAAATGTTATAAAAACATAAATGAATATAAAAAAATAAATATATTATAAAATAAGATCCCAGAATATAGGTTAGGTAAGAAATGGGTCAAGAGGAACTCACCTTTAAGCAGCCAAGTATCCTATCCAGGAGGGAATTTTTTTAATGTGGAAAGGATTTTGATATGGAAAGTTTGAAGACTGAAGAGCTAAGTTCAAATTTACAACTCATCCTTCTCTAAGAACAGGAAAGTTGATAATCTTCAAAACCAAAACATTTTGAGTTTTCTACAGCTGAACCCATTTTCTACCACCCTGATACCAAATAAACATCAATACTTCAATTCCTAAATGCCCGGTGATGCTTTCACTTAAAGGTGCTAGATAGTGATGGCATATTGCCATCTAGTTTATCTAGCCACAGCCTCAATATTCCATTGTTCTCTTCCTTGAATTTGTGTTACTGATCTACTTCCAGTTCCAGTTTCGTGGTGATGTACATAAAGGACCTTCAGTATCTTTCCAGGAGGCCCAGGCCCAGGCTATTTTACAGCAAGCCAAGGTAAGCATTGTGGGCAAATGTATGAATATGTGTGCGTATGTTAAGGTTCTTTGTTTTAAATCTTGATTTCTCTAAGGAGTCAACTTATTTTGCTCCAGCATTTAACACTTCTCTCTCTATCTGCCTCTCTCTCTCTCTCTCTCCCTCCCCCCTCCCCCTTTCTCTCATTTTTTAAATTTCTGCTCTAGTTAATGTTCTATATTCTTTTCAAATTCTTACTGCCACCCAGAGGTGTTGAGATATTTGACCTTGGACATGTGAATTATAGGTGAATACATTGAAATAATAATATTGCAGGTTTTCAAGTGATTTCTAAATCATGTGGCTCATCACAGAATGTCAGCTAATCAAATTACTCAATTTACTCTCTTAATCTATTCATCTGCCATTAGATCATAGCCTTCCAATTCCCTCAGTGAGGTTATGTTTGTTTCAGCAAGTCATAGTCAGAATTACTGACTGAACAAAAGCATATTGTATAAAACAGAGAGCCAATTTGGCATAATGGTCGAGGCACCATGCTAGAAACTGGGAGACTAAGAGTTTTAGGCCCAGTTTAGGCGCAAAGAGAGCTGAGTGACTTTGGGTACTCTCTCAGGAAGGAGGCAATGGCAAACCACTTCTGAAATCTTGCCAAGAAAATAGCAGGAACTTGTCCAAACTAGTTCAAAACAATCAAACAATAAACAATTAAATTTAGTTAACTGTGGGTTCAGCAGAGCTTTATCCCAAGGATTCTGCATTTCTTTGCACTTAAATTAATCTGATTATCCATTTCAAGGAGTCTTGGAAGAGAACAAACAATCTTGGAAGAGAGGAATTGTAGAGGGTTAGCATCCTCTTTTGCACCTAATATAAAGCAAGAGCCTAAAACAGCACCCACAAAAAATGAGCCTCTCTAGGAACTCCTGTTCGCTGATTATTTCACACTTTTGAAATGTGAAATAAAGATGGTCCTTCCCCCCCCCCACCTTAGAAGATATAAAACTGCAGGAAGTGAGTCCAGCCAACTTTATAGTGATAATGGTCTTCTCCATTTGATCATGTCATCTATGTTGCCAGTTGTCATTCATGGCAGTGTATGTTTACCTCAGGGTGCAGCAACTATGTTACCCGTGTGTTGTGCGAACCCATTTTAACACTAAAGGTTTCCCATATAGATTATTCACATTCTGTTTCAAGGAATAGCTTAGTAAGTCAGACTTAAAAACAGATAAATCATCATACTAGAAGAGGAACAAAATATTCACCCATCCCAATGGGAAACTGATTTGATTGATTTAAGATTTTTTTAAAAAAAAAGTAGTCCTAAATTAAATCTGTACCTGGGTTGAGAGTTAATTTGAAGAGCAGACAATATTTTCAATATTTAATTTAAGTTAATGATGTCATGTCCTTCAATAAGATGAATAGCATGCCTTTTCTCATTGATTTGAATCAGATAGAAATTGGCTTAGTCAAAGCCAAGCAAAACCAAAATCATTTCAGAGCCCAATTTGTCCACTTCTCCATGTATATTGTGGTGCAAACAGAAGAAACAAAATGAATGAAACCACTACCACCCAAACATTACTTTTTCTCCCATTTTCATCCATACTTCAAGCCAGCATCTTCTTGTCCCTTCTTGCTTACAATTACTCAATGAACTTCTCCCCAGCTCCTTCTGACATTTCATCAAATATCATTTTCTTTCTCTTCTCAGCTTTCCATGAAAGGGCCTCCTGGCCCAATGGGACTCACTGGAAGACCAGGACCACTAGTGAGTAAATGTGATTGTTCAAAGCTGACCCATAAATTGAGAGCAATAGGAATTTTTCAAGAAAAGTTTTGAGTTGCATACTCACCTCTGTGCTGTGAATCATGGTTAACTTAGTATTGTCCATGTATTGTATTTGGGCTGAAATTAAATATTCCTCAGCATATAACATATTTCATAGAGAAAAAAATAAAACTTTGTGTCCAGCAAGCATTTTTCTTTCATACATTGAAAAGAACTTTAATCTCTTGAAATTGTCTAAACTTATCTGTGGGCCAAGCTACAAATGATCTTAACAATGTCATATCTATGAATGTACAAAATTCAGGGACTGACGAACAGAATGTTTCAGAAAAAAATTAAGATATTTTATTTCCTGTCCAGACCATGAAGTCTCAGGATAATGCTATTCTGGGGAGAGTTTGGCAATTTCCAGAATTTCTGTCCCCCTTTGGATCATGCTATACCTTTCTAAAATAGCATGGCCCCGGGAAGAATTTGTATGTCTTGAAGGAGTAATTATTGAGTTTTCTGAAACATTTCATTCCTGAATTGCTACATTTTGCATATTTCTATATTGCCCTTAGGCATTGGATTTTTTTCCACACACAGAGAATGGGGAAGAAAAATCATATTGGGGTATAAAGTCTTTAGTTGATTTTCCTCTATACTACATTGCTGTTGATATCAGATAATAGCAGTTATCTGCTTTCTATATTACTATAGAAAATGAATCAGCTTGAGCAAATGTGAAGCTACCACTGACATAGTTGATCGCATCTTTAGTTTTTATTTCCTGCTCCAGACCATTCCCCAAAATGTATTTTAGGCTGTGAAAACACAACTCCCCATATTTCTCTATTGATGAATAGGTGTAGAGTGTGCAAACAAGATAATAACATGTATCACTTTCTGTTAGAGAAGAAATTAATATTTTCAGGAGAAGAACGCCTGAATTTTCCCTCATATGCTCATATGTATTACTTTGCTGATAAAATTTTTTAAGAATTAACATAGAATAGTTCTGCTGCTTCATCAATTCCTGGATATATTCACTGTGGTTGGATTGTTCATTGTTGTAATATTCTGAAAGAAATAAATCTATTTTTAATATGATTTCTACAGGGTCTACCAGGAAAATCAGGACAAAAAGGGGATTCGGGTGACTCCGGACCCCAGGTTGGTTGCTGAAGATGGACAGGAGGGGCTTGGGCTGTGCTGGTAGGGAATTCTGGGAGTGGAAATCTAACACCTCTGGAGGAAACAAGGTTGGTAAAGTGTGAAGTATAAAAATGCCAGGCTGATGTCCAGTCTCTTTTCCATTCAGGCTCTCTTATCCTTTTCTCTCTTTGTGCCTTCGAGTCAGTCTTCACTGCTGTTGACTGCCTGGACTAATCCCTGCAGTTTTCTTGGCAAAATAATATCAATGGCTTGCCATTGCTTTCTTCTTCAATGAATGACTCAAGGTCAACAAGCTGACTTTGTACCCGAGGTGGGACGAGAACTCAGTGTTCTGTTTCTAGCCTGGTACTTAACTGTTACACCAGAGGTGGAGGACTATGGCCCTTTTATGATTTGTGGACTTCAACACCCAGAATTCTTGAGCTCTACAAGTAGTAAAAGGGCCATCATTCCTCACCCTTGCATTACATCAATATGGCTCTCCTTCGTTATTCTTGTACTTGTTTATCTCCTGCCCATTTTATAGTTTTGTACCGTATACATATCTTTCACATTAGAATTTCTCTAGCCTGATAGATTTACTTTGCCTTATTATATTGTACTCTTCCTTATTGAACTGCATAAAATTGAATCTGAATATGAAGCAAGTAGTTTTGCAATACAGATAATAATTCATCTCATCCCCCAAATTTGGAAGTTGCACTGTAGACATTTTTAGCATGCTGATCTTTTCTCCTGGCATGCTCAAATTAGAAGGCTTTTAGGTTATCCTTAGCAGACAGAATTCTGGCATTGGTAGCAAAATAAGTTAATGAGTTTTTCTTTTTCCTTCCATCCCCTCATCATAAGCGTTTACCATTCATGGAATAAAAAAACATTCCTAGGGTGCAAAATTATTGAAGAAATATAGTTCTTTTGCAAGATTTTCCTGGTATTTTATATATTATACTCTTATCCTACCACTGACTGATAAAAAATATTTCTGATATATTTATTTATATTTGCACCCCATTTCACCCCCATCCTCCCCTTTGATACATTCAAAGAAATGTATCATAAAATGCATTCAGAGAAAAAGAAATGAAATAAGAGTAAACATACAGTAGTTTCAGATCTTTGACCACCACTTGTCCCAGGGTAAGTAATCTGTAGCTCTCCAAAACGGTTCTCAGGATCCCTAATCTACTGACATATTTTATAAATGGAAATTAAGAATTAACAGAGGGGATGATATTTGTAAGGTCTCCAAGTTCTCCTCTTCTGGTCTAACATCAGAGAAGGAATTAATTAGCTTAGTCTTTCTCACAAATATGCTCCAAATATTAGAATTCCCAATGAGGAAGACTCCAGCTTCCTGAATCATGGGACTAGGATACACTTATGAAGTAGGGATGGGTTCTACTTACCTTTACTACCAGTTCTGTGGTATGATGATTACTACACATGTTTTGCATGTGTGTGCATGGTACATGCGCTCTGCACATGCTCAGAATGATTTCAGAATGGCCAGCCACAGCAATCAGCCACTTCAGCTGGCGAAAAATGGTAAAATGAAGCTGAAAAATTTGCCGGGGTGGGTGGGAGGGCACAACTCCCAGTCGTGCAGCACCGATTCAGTGACATCACACCGTCACCGCCACTGGATCACATGGACTGGTCCTAACTGGGAGCAATCCACCACTAATATGAAGTCCTTCTTATGGGTCTGAAGATATATAGGCTTAAAAAACTTCTCTTTTCCTGGAATAATTTTATTATGTAATAACAAATTCAGTGTAATTGGTGATAAAAGTTGAAACTCTAAATGTTGCATTCTGGAGCCCTCCAGGAATTGGCATACTTAGTGGAAGGATGCATTTTCCTCCTGCCAAAACAACAGCTGACTTTGCTGCTAAAACTGGCTGTTTCGCAGCACAATTCCCGAATTTGAATGGGAGCAACTACAAATGACTCAAGTCTATGCTCACTTGACCATAGACTTGAATAGGAAGAGGAATCTAGATGTTTGTGATTCTTGATAAGAGCAGTTGGCAAGTCAGGTCTCCATCTTTTCCTGTCAGCACTTTTTTTTTTTAAGTCTAGGTTTTAAACATCATGTTTTGATATTTTTTTCCTTTTGCTTTTGACTTACATCTTTAACAAAGTGTATGGTTGAGTGCTGATTGATTTTTATACCCCTTTGCTGTACTGTGAACTTTTTATCTCTTTTTGTTGCTTTTCTTCGGAGTTAAGACAAGCTTGTTTTTACTGCATGGAAACCAGCAGGATAAATATTTTCTCTTTGGTAGTGGAAGTGATGTGATCAATTTACATCTGCACCAGACTACTGCAAGGCTTTTGTATTTTACTATTTTAAAAAAGAACTTTCCTTTTTTAATTTGCTTTTGTGTGTATTTCTGAAAATTTTCTCTTTTGTTTCTACTTATTCTCTATCAATGGAAATATGTCAATTTTTCCTGTGGACGTTTTGTTATGGAATATCAACTTCTTTTGTCATTGAGAGGAATTGACTATGTTTTGTTGTGAAAGTTCAGCTGCAGTATAAAAGAAATGTAGACTATATTAAAAATGGAACTAACCATAAAGCTTTATCAACTTAATCTCCAAGCCTTTTTGGAAGCTTTCAGAAAAAAATGCTTTTCAATTTACAAGCTCTGAGTGAGAATATAGATAAAATGTTTAATGATTTAACAACAGTCATAAATCAACCTAAGGATGATACTCAGATGCAACTAATAGCAGCTAAATCAGACTTCTAATTGGGTGGATTGGAAGTCAATTTGTTGCTGACAGAACTGAAGGAGAAAGAGCTTTGTTTGAGAATTGCATGTCTGTTAGAGAAGGCTGAAAGGGGTGTGAATTTAAAAGGCTTAGAGATGGCTGTATCTCTAAGTGGTGAATTTGACTTTCTTAGGAGAGCTGTTGGAGACTATGGAATAGACTTAGTATATTCAGTCAGAAGACATCTGTTAAAGAGATGTTGTGGTTCAACTGCCTCAAAAAACTTCTGAACAAATGCTGTGGAAACACAACAGCACACAATGACTTTGGGGAATGAGATGGAATTGTTGGGAAATATCCCAATTATAATTTAAATTAAAAAAAACGTTATTACTAAGAATCACTTGAAGATAGAGATAGATTAGATACTAGAGAGGATTATTGCAGTGGTCTATGGAGGTTTAGAAGCCATAGTATTTATTTATTTATTTTGTTAGATTTATATACCGCCCCTCTCCATAGACTCGGGGCGGTTTACAGCCTTGATTAAA
>JANHFP010009909.1:165887-176361 GCA_032468135.1 Calamaria suluensis
GGAAATAAATTTAAAATTTATTGAAAAAAAGTTGCAATCAGTAATTGTTTTGGACCTAAGGATAGCAGCAACAATAGCACTTAGTCTTATATTCCACTCCATAGCACAGCCACTCTTTACATATGCCACTCTTTACACCAATCTCTTAAGACTGTCAGCCTCTTGCCCCCAACAATCTGGGTCGATTTTGGGAGGATATAAGGCTAAATCAACCTCAAGCCCATCAAGATTGAACTCTAGATTATGGGCAGAGTTAGCCTGCAATGCTGCATTCCAACCACACCACCACCAGGGCTCCTTACAAGTTTCTTCTTATCTGTAGACTGGGGCATCTATAAGAAGTTCCTTCTGATAGATCTTATATTGGTGTTAAAGGAAACTATGTATTATCACTAGTGGCCAAAGATGAGATTTAAGCCAAGGCAGATCATTTTCCCAATGGAGGTGAATTTTCATATGAAAACAAACAAATACATAGAGCAACAATCTCATTTATTTCAACTCTCGTTACAGGGTTCCCCTGGGATACAGGGACCACTTGGACCCCCAGGGAAAATTGGCAAGCGGGTAAGCATCAGATACATGGATGGGTGCCAATCTGTAGGAATGCTTTTCTTTGCCCCCTTTTCTTACTATTTTTCTCCTTTTCATTTTTTTAAGGGTCGTTCAGGAGCTGATGGCGGCAGAGGACTCCCAGGAGAAACAGGACCCAAGGTTTTCTAAACCTTAATTGTAGGGTGGAATTCACACAAAGGAGGGGAAGAGAGCTTTGAGATTCTCACTCCCATGGTGGTTTGGTCTATCCTGCAATAGCAACACAATAGTGGGGTGAAAATAGAGCTGAATCAAATGTTGTTTCCATTTTCATGTTGAATTTGGCACATTCAGGAGAAATTTTCATCCATGTGGTATGCATGCCACATGAAAATACAATTCCCCCCCCCTCATATTTTGTGATTGTGGTCTTGGAACCCATTCAGAACTCAGAGGAACTTATGAAGGAAATTAAGAGGAGTCCCATTGAATCCGAAGCAGGCCCGTCTAAGCCATCTAGTTTCCAACATTTAGCCAGCTAGGCAGTTCCACAGGTGCACAAACACGGTAGGAAACCACAATCTTTCCCCATCATTGGTTCCTAGGATCTATAGTTCCTCCTCAAACATGAATAATGTTTGAACTAGCTCATTGGCAACACATCCCCTTCACTACCGCAGCCTTCAAAGGTAAAACAATATAGAAAACTGTGCAATTTGCCAACCTAGCTTGCAATTTGTCAGCAGCTGTCCTGGATTTTGGTCACAAGATACAGGAGACTGAAACTGGAGCTTTTTGCATATTAGTGTGTGATTTATCATTAAGTCATCAAATTCTCCTGTGTCGCCTTAAATATGATAATGAAGGCGTGAATGCAGGGGATTCAGTGTGAGAGAGTTTTGTGTGCACAACTCCCTCTGAATAGCAATTATTAATTACTGAGATAAAAGAATCAAAAGCTTTGGAAAATATAAATGGTTTTAGTATTTATGAACATGAAATTTTATATAGAAGTGAGGCCAAAATGCACATAGCCATAACCTATTTCTGAAGGAGAAACTATAATCTTTACAATGCATGAATTGGGACTCTAGTATTCCATACATGCTGTAACTGAGCATCCTTTATGATTGACCCTATAGAATGGGGTCAGTGGAAGTTGTAGTTCAACAACATCTGCAGAGTCTCACTGCTAACAAAGTAAGTCAATACTACATTTAATTTCCTGCATATTGCAAAAAGGGAGATGGGAGTGAAGCTGATCATAGTTTATCTGAATTGAAAGTCAAACCACAGAATTCCTAAATCTTATTTCTCTCAGTTGTTAGCCTCCAAGACATACATAGTCACAAAAATAGTAAATCTTTGCCTCTGGTTCCAACAAATTTAAACCTCTTTTTAAATTTTCAAGTTTTGCTTCCATCCAAATTCTGACACACCAATGTGGCCTATAAAAACATGGCAAATTGATCACCGAGACAACATTGTCCTTCCCTTATTGTGTGCCAACATCCTGTGCATCTATTTCTTGGATATAATTTAAAATTTATGTTATTTACAAATATATTTGTCTTGTAGGATTGCGCTAATGACAAAGATCATTGTTGGAGTAAAATTAGACTTGCAAAACTATCTATCTACTTATCTATCTCTTAGCCAAAAAACTGGTCTATTCTTGTCAATTCAGTACTCATCATATCCCCCCCCCCCTTTTCTTATAGGGTGACAGGGGCTTTGATGGTCTCCCAGGACTTCCTGGAGTAAAGGGAAACAGAGTAAGACTATCCTAATATCTATACTTTTTTTTATAAAAGGTTTTTTTTAATTTTTCAAAACAACATACAAACACACATTGCATCATTTCTAAATAGAAGGTTGACCGAGTATAATCTTGTACAATATAGTACCTTATTGTATCTCTTAATTTGTATTCAATATTACTATTCACCCTAAATCCTCTAAATACAAATTTAAAATTGATAATTTGAAATCATATTATTGCTTTTGCAATTAAACATTATCACTTTATTATATCAATCTCCCCAGTCATAAGAGGGACTATATGGTTACAGAAAGCAAAAAAGAAACCAACCAAACAAACAAATATATCCTATTCAGAGTTTCACACAGCCTATAAAACACACCACTCTATAACTACTTATATTTTCATGTCACATCATAATTCATAATATCTCTCTTTCTACCCTTTTCCTCTCAAGAGAAACAAAAGGCGAATAGTACAGACAAATAATAATCAGGATTCCACAAAGTCTATATATTATACAACTACTACCTATATTTTCTATTGTCACATCATAATTCTGCTATTTAATATCTAATATCTATACTATTGTCCTCTATTTAAGCTACTACCAAAATTTACTCCCCACTTTATTGCTTTGCAGGGAGATATAGGAATGCCAGGCTTACCTGGACCACCGGGAAATGACGGCTCTAAGGTATGCATTGATTCTGATATAATATTTGTAGCTCAGGGTTGAACGGTAGAATCCTTAGTACTCCGAGCTTCATTGTTTTCTTGCGGATGTTTCATTAACAAACTAGGTAACATTATAAGTTGTAGTAAAGGGGTAGAGCTTGCTTTCATTTTATATACTACTGGCTTGCCTTGTTGGTTTGGTGGGAGTGGGCTGGGTAATTCCTTGATTGGGCCATTGTTTACTGTTAGTTTGTTTGGCTGCATTGGTAGTTTGATTGGGGTATTGCTTGCTTCTTGATTGTTGGGCTAGCTTTAACCTTGGTGTTAATTTCTGCTCATCTGAGTGTTGACTGCTGGTGAAGAGGTCTTTAGGTCTTTTTGTTTCCTTTTTGGCTGTTTGATTTTCTTTTTTGAAGAGTATGCAGATGTGAATCTCTGTGTGCTTCTTGATGGCTAATTTGTCTTGAGTGCCAGGCTTCCAGGAATTCTCTAGCATTTTTGGACTTGTCTTGGTCTAGGATGCTCACAGTTTCCCAGTTAAAACTATGGTTAAGTCTGTTGATGTGTTGTGAAATTAAGGAGTTTTCATCATGTCTTCTGACTGCTAACTGATGTTACATTTGGTCTCTGTGACAGTTGCAATCAGTCCTTACAATATTATGTTGTAAATAACTCATGTTTTTCTTCCTGGGGCTGCTGAGTCTTTTGGTTTAATTAGGAGGTTTTGGAGGGATTTGGATGGTTTGTGAGCTAGGATGATGGCATGTGGTTGCAATAGTCTGTTGGTGGTTTCTTAGATGTTTTTGATGTATTGCAGTGTTGTGCTTTTCATGGCTTGTGTTAGTTGTGCTGTAGTGGGTTGAGGGGGCAGTCACTTTTTGATAAAGTCTATTTTTGCTGCAAGAAATTGTATAGGTGCTCCTTTTTCTGATGTTCAGAATTGCTGCACTGTTTGTCTTACCAGCACTGCTAATATTAAGTAGTTTGGTAATGAGACATCAGCAATAAAATTGTTAAGCTCAGTAACCATAGATTAAAAGTGGGGGTGAACTTTTAGATAAGGGGGGCATTGTTTTGTAGAATACATTGTTTTTTGTTGTAAAACTTTTAAAGATAGGGTTATTGTTTTCTTCTACAACAGTATAACATTTTTATCTTGAGAGACCCTTGGTGCAAGGTTAATGAATTCATATACATCAAAAAAGTATCAACAAACACAATGTTTTTAAATAAATTATAGTTGATAATTGAAATATTCCCATCTGACTGCATAATTTCTTCCCACTTATTACTATAACTGTGTTGCTTGTATCTTTCAATTACATTGTTTTTATTTGTTTCCTAGTATGATTTGATAGCTTATTAGTAACCTTGAATCTTTTTATTCTTGATGAATGTATTTTATTCTCCTTATGTTCACTGAGAGCATATGCACCTAAGACAAATTCCTTGTGCATCCAATCACACTTGGTCAATAAAGAATTCTATTCTCTTCATCATAATTTCAATCCTACAACAATTTAGTCATGATGCATATGATGAAATGAATTGTTTTTAAGAAAGCTTATATTTTTTCATGAAATTTATCACTCTGGAAAGGTGCTATCAGACTTCTGACTTTGAATAGTTGTCAGTCATTAGCAGACAGATCCCTGGAACAAATAGTCTACATTACAGTGAAAGAAGTGTTGAAAACAAATACATGTTTTATAGTTAAATTCTTCTTTTATTAAGTAATCTAAAAATATTAAGGTTGTAATGGCACTTAAAATGGAATATGAATTGTTTATATATGCTGATGTTATTATGACTATTCCTGATAATTATGTGATGTCATTGTGTTTATTGAAGTCATATACAATATGTTTTACTGGTTACACTATTAATTGGAGGATATATTATTAGCCGCCTTTGGGATCTACTATGCCTCTAAGTTATTGTAATAGATTAAAATTTTATAATTCATACCAACTCCACAAAATACTTGGGTTATTTTATTTTTTGAAATACAAATCATGAATGGAATACATCTAAATATACAGATGCTGTTCCTGCTGATGGTTAAAACCATTGCTGTAAGTCTTTGAGGCAAGATTGCCCTAAAATGAATATTACATTGAAATTAATATATATTTTAAAAAGAACTCCAATGTTAATTACTATAAGATATTTTATACAGAGAAGATAACATTTTATTACGGATTGCTTCATGACTATCTTTAGCTAAACTGAGGTTACAATAACAGCAGCTTCAAACTTCCAGATTTTCAACTATATTGTATCTATCGGCTGTAGTTTAAATATCTTTTTTTTGAATGAGTGTTTTTATGATTATTCAGCTCTTTGGGTCTATTTTGAGCACAAACATATAACATTACTGAAATCTTAGCATCCAGGTATTGTTAACAAGGATATTGGTTTTTAGCTTTGAAAGCTATTAGGCGTATTTGTTCATTAATAAATAAACAATTAAATACTCATTCAAAATCACTTGATAAATTGATGTTATGGAATTACCCACATTCAAAAACAGAGGGAGCTATACTTTATTGTAATGCTTGGGCGAAACAAAGAATCAACACTAAATTGGATGGCTACTAATGTTTTTTAAAGATTTGAGAGATAGCATGTTGTATATGACTCACCTCTAACATTTATTGCAATTTATACAATTGAAATATGTATTAATGAAAGAATATGGCACAGATGCAACATTGAAGTGTCTGCAATTATGAGATTCTTGAGTGATATGCAGCTTGGAAACTAACAACTCAATTTAATAAGTAATTAAATAGTAAGTTGAAAATATTAACAATATATCTGAAGAATTCTTATGAAGAATGTGGTCCCATCTAACCTGGGACATGGCAAAGATGATATCTTTATGTAACTAAAAAGTACTTAAAATTTCTGATTTTAAGGAATGGATCAAGGATACATATTCCATATCTATTTTTGCTAAGACTTTGTATTCTGAAAATGATGGTTCATAGTGCTTATATATGCTCTAGATATAATGGTAAGTTGAGGATCAAATAAATGTTATATTGCTATCTATAGTTATATGCATCTTTTGTTAGTTTTTGGGAACAGTTACTGTAGTTTATTTCAATCATCATAATAAATTTACCTTTTTAAAAACTTTTTTTCTCTTGATGCTACAGTGTTTTTGTATTTCTCCAATTTATAAAAAGAAACAGACAGACAGACTTAAGTATTTTACAGGAATATATTTAATGTACTTCAAGATAGCTATATTCAATGCTCACTAAAACTGGAGTATTGTAGATAGTCCTGCTTTAGGCATGAAATCTGACTGGGTGACTATAGGCCAATCACCCTCTCTCTCAGCCTAATGCACCTCAAAGGGTTACTGTTGTGGGGAGATTTAAAATATTAAAGGCAGGATAAAAATTAAATAAAAACTACAACTACACAATATTTTAGCTGGCAGTGCCCCTTTGGAAATGTAATGCCAACCTTTGAGTTAGGTACAAATATTGCAGTAACCTTAAAGCAGGGGTGAAATGCTACCAGTTTGCACCGGTTTGGGAGAACCAGTAGTGATAAAAACTACCAGTTCGGATGAACCAGTAGATAAAAAAAGCTACCAGTTCGTCTGAACTGGTATTTCCAATGATCAGCTGTGCCACATGGTTTATATTTGCTCAAAAGCAGGAAATTCTGCTCCCCCCTTGCTGTTCTACTTATCTTCCCAAGCCTCCTTTTTCCATGCAAAGCACGCATTTGGTGTGGAGTGTGGAGTGTGCGCAGCGTGCTTTTGGCGCACACTACGCAGCGAACCTGTGGCAATCCATGGAAGATTTCACCACTGGCTCACGTTACATGAAGTTAAAATAGATTCAAAATTCCTCATCTGGTGGCCATTTTGGATTAGGACATAGTAAACCATAAAACTTGAGCAGAGTCACAGACAGCATAAGGTGAAATAGTGACTTACACAATATTTAGGCTTTTTTTAACTTTGCAAGTGTACAAAACCAACCATCGGTTTCACACAAAACAGATGAGCCTAGCCTAGGTCTTAGTTACAAAAGTTCAATCTCAAACAAGCTGAGCTTGCTTAAAACTCAATCACATTGTGGTTTTCGTGAGTTTGCAACACCAAAACCCAAATGACAAATTTTAAGCCAGCTAAATATGTAAAAGTGAGGAAGGCCCAGGGAAAACAGCTGCTTCTACTTCAAAAGTCAAAGGAAGCTCTTTTGAGAAATTCTGCAGTCGGGTGAAAAGAATACTAACCCGAGCTGGTTGGCTTTTTCTTTTGCTAATTGTCCCTCAAGAGAGTCCTTTTGCTTTGCCAGCATTGCTCTTAAGACATTTCCATGGGGGATCAAAAGCAAAAAGAATGAAGAAAACATTTTGCATGGCATCCTAAAATGGATAATTGGTCTTTGTGAACATCCAGCAGAGTGTATAATAAGAATGGCTGCATAGAAGCAAATACTATACTTAAGTATTTAAATATGCTTTAAATCGGGGGTCTCCAACCTCGGCAACTTTAAGACTTGTGAATTTCAACACACACACAAAAAAAAACCCCACAGCAAATCTGGTTGAGGAATTCTGAGAGTTGAAGCCCACAAGTCTTAAGTTCCCAAGGTTGGAGACCCGTGCTTTAAATAACCTTATGGGGACATTTTTGTTGTTTTGTTGCAAAGTTATGTCTGACCCATCACGACCCCATGGACAATGTTCCTCCAGGCCTTCCTGTTCTCCACCATCCCCTGGAGTCCACCCATACTCATGCTTACTGCTTCAGTGACTCCCTCCAGCCACCTCGGTCTCTGTCGACCCCTTCTTCTTTTGCCCTCAATCTTCCCCAGCATTATATTCTTCTCCAGTGAGTCCATCCTTCTCATTAGGTGGCCAAAGTATTTGAGTTTCATCTATAGGATCTGGCCTTCTAAAGAACAGTCAGAGTTGATCTCCTCTAGGACTGACCGGTTGGATCGCTTTGCAGTCCAAGGGACTCGCAGGAGTCTTCTCCAGCACCAAAGTTCAAAGGCCTCCAATTCTTTGGCGCTCAGCCTTACTTATTGTCCAACTTTCACAGCCATACATTGCAACTGGAAATAGCCTTGACTATACACACTTTTGTTGCCAGGGTGATGTCTCTGCTTTTTAAATAAATAAAATAAATAGATAAGGGGAATGGACTCAGTTGTAGCATCAGTATGTAAACCATTGGAAGACCTGAAGGACATTGTCCTAAAGAAAATCTATCTGAGTGATTGCTAAGAATCAATATTGATTCAATGGCACATGATCCGTCAGAAAGTGCTATTAAATCAGTGCATTCTTGCAATATAATGAACTAAAAAGTATAGGGGGAATTTGTTTCCCGTCCATGAGAAAAACTCAATGTAGTGAAAAATTTCTAGAAGCGCCAGAGTTGGTTAAACAACTTTTTGTATACACAGAGGTTATTCAATTGCTGCAGAGGGCTTGCTGAAAGAAGAAACATAACGGTATTTGCTTTCCATTAATTATTATCATATGTAAGCCACAGTATTCCCTGTATTCCACACTCTGTGGAGGCAAAGGTTGAACTTTGAAGAAACAGGATAGGAAGACTTTGTTGATGTCTGTGAACTTCCGACTGAAAGTCCAGGATGTTGTGGAGAAGTGGAATTGAAACTGTCTTGATGGCACAGAATCAATCTGCTTGTTTCCCCATCCCGTTCTTCCTGGGCTACACATACTAGTTAAAACTAATCTATAAGTTACCTAAAACTAACATGTGAATTCTAGATGCTGGCAGGTTTCACGTAGTAGAGAAATCACATGGATAAATTAATGAATAGTGGGGAGAAAGAGAACCTGAAGAGAACTTAACTATTCTCAAGCAGCTAGTACCATAGCCCCCGAGAAACTGAGGCGCTCTTCATAACTTCTAAGCAAGTTAAAAATTTCTGAGACAGTAGAAATTTTGGGTAATGGTCTCTATTAATAGTAATAAACTCCCTGGAACTTGTAAGGGACGTTGGATAGCTTCAAGAGAAGAAATAGAAAGTAGAATTAAATGGCTTTTGTTGCCAATACTCCCAAAGGGAAAGAGACTGTTTTGTTCAGTGCTGACAAACTCACAATAAAAAACATACTTATCCATTGGGTTCTTCTATTCAGGAAAACCACGAGAAAGAGTAAGGTCTGGTTTGCTGTTTCTCACAGAGGCAGTGGAATGTTGAGTAGCTTTAGCATTTGAAGTAGTGCTAATCTTGTTTCATTTTTGTCTGAAATAGAAGTTGGTACAAAACGAAATGGAGAAAATAACTTTATATTTATAAGTAGAAAGGTGAAGGTATCTCCTCTCCAGTCATGTCTGATTCTAGGGGGTGATGCTTATCTCCATTTCTTAGCTGAGGGAGGCAGCGTTCTCTGAAGATATTTCTGTGGCCGTGTAGCCAGCATGAGTATACTGTACACCAAAGGGGCATGGAACGTTGTTACCTTTCCACCAAAGTGGTATCTATTTATCTACTTGCATTTGCATGCTTTCAAACTGTAGGTGAGAAGGAGCTTGAGCAAGTGACAGGAGCTTACTCTGTCGCTTAGTGCTTGGACTCAAACCTCGGCTGTTAGCTTTCTATTTGACACATCCAGTGTCTTTTAACAGCCTCACATAATACCTTCCCATAATGCGGGGTGGAGGGGGAATCCAATTATGGGCGGACAAAATTGCTGCCTCAGTATTGCTGATAAAAATGGGTGATTCATTGGATAGATAGCTCACAGAAGAGAGGTCAGGCTGCTTAGCTCCTACTCCATCAGGATCATTTACTTTGAGAAAGATAGAAAAGACTGCATTGAAGATCAAAATCCCCAGTCTTATACTTAGCTTCATCCAAGATTTATGGCAGCTGCTTTCAAGGGGAACTAAAAAAAAGTTACCAAATTGACATCTGCACCATTTTTCCTTGCTTCATTCAATATTTTATAAATGTTACCAGCAAAGTCAACCTTGGGAAACGCTAAACTTATATATTCCCCCCTCTCTGATGCTTTACTGAATTAATATTGATAGTCTTCCAGTTGAAGAGTGTCAGGTAAGTTCGTCCCCTTTATCTTTAAAATAGTAGCTGGGCATATTTACATTTATTTTATGTCAAATATAATTCAAATGCCTAAAATAATTTATTGGCTTTTTCTCCTACATCAGTTGTTCTTTCTTGCATAAAAGGTCCAGAAAGTGGTACAATGTGGGTGGCAATATCCAGCTCTAAATTGCTCTCCCCTCCAAATTGTGTCACCAAATTTATGTTGCAAAACGTTTTGTGTGTGCTTTTTAATCTTCTTGGTTCAGTGGACTTGATTTATTGATTGATTATGTGCCAACAAGTTGATGTCAACTCTTAATGGCCCACATACATAGATTTTCCCCAGGAGGATCTGTTTCCAAGCTAGTCCTTCAGGTCCTCTAACACAGGGGTCTCCAACCTTGGCAACTTTAAGACGTGTGGACTTCAACTCTGGGAG